>APFE030759004.1:29048-66189 GCA_000404065.3 Pinus taeda | reverse complement strand
GTACACCATGTAGATCAAAATATTGCTCCATCTGACGTATCCAATTTACCGGATCCTTGCCATCAAACTTCCTCATCTTGTTTTTTTCTTGATTTTAGGAGTTCGAAATTGAAATGACTGTAACTCTATACTTTTATATCTTTAAACTCTGAAACTACTACTTGTAGTAGTCCTCTATGTCCTCTTTCCAATGCCACCAGTCTGACCCCAATTGGATTCTCCAATGAAGAGTTATACCAATTCTCCCACAGTGACCTGATTATAGACTAATTCAGTAGAGCGAACTTGTACGACGTGCCACGAGACACTGTTTCGCCCTTTGGATCTAAAAAACACCCACAAAAAACTACAGTCCGTTCTCTTTCTATACCTTTTTACGAAATTTCAATCCGATCCTCAGAGAGAAAGTTATGACGATTTTCCCCAGGTCACCTGTTTTGAATGTAATTCAGGAGTCTGCAAAAAGACCAACTTCCTCAGATCATATCTCCGAAAATATTGCGCGAAAAGCTCTGAAATTCGGACCCAACGTTCAACGTCAATTCTTTCTCAAATGGGTTTTTTTGTGACTTCTGAAACGTCACAGAAACAAAGTTATAGCGAAAATTCCACGATGACCTGTTTGGAGCAGCGAAACCCTAGAATCCAAAGCTCTGATACCAAATGTTATGAAAACAGCTCAAGAAAAGATAGAAAAGATAGATCAACGCCTTAGAATTCAGCCTCTTCGAGGGGGAAACCTCCTTTACATTACATAAATGAACAATTCTTGGATGATTCAAATGAACAAACCTCCTTTCTATATATAGGAGTCAAGGAGTCACAATAAACCCCAGCCGACCTAACAATAATAATATGAAGCCACAATAGTAACATTAGTGGGCTTATATGGGGTACAATAGTAACAATATGGGCACTATGTGGGTACATCAATATAATAAGTGGGTTGTACTAATAACAATAAGGGTTACACTAGTAGTATAGGGGCCTAACATTCCCCCCCATGGCAGTTTCTACTATACACAGTGGTGTAGAATATACTTCATCCTCATCTTCCTCCTCCAACCAGAGAGGTAGATCATGTTCTAGCAAAGGTTGGGTAGGAGGGTGTAGGACTAGCTGCTTGGACATATGCCCATTCTTGATTGTCATGTTCCTAGCTCGGCAGCTAATGTAGGCATATGCAGTAGCCAACTAGGGTCTTCCCAGGATGAGAGGATACCCAGTGAGCTTTGCCTTCAGCTGGAGAACTAGGAAATTAGCAGGGTACTCCCAAGAATCAATGGAGACCATTACGTCTTCCACAATCCCTTTAGGGATCACGGTGGAGTAGTCTGCTAACTGTAGTACTATTGTGGTCTTTCTCAGGGAGCCCTAGAGGTTGAGCTTAAGCACAGTGTCCTTGGTCATCACATTAATAGTAGCCCCCAGATCAATCAGGGTATGGGGGATCATGGTGCCGTTGATGTGGACATCAACTACTGGGCTTCCAGGGTCTAGATACTTCGGACAAATTACTTGCCCCAACATTAGGTCAGATAGTTGTCCTATGACATTGATGGTTGGGGCATCTTTCTTGCACCAGCTTGGATGCCTGAGGCACTTCTCTTTGATCATCTTGTTGTATATAGGCACATCCTTTATGGCTTGAAGAAGTGGACTTTTTATACATAATTGTTTTAATTCTCCCAGAAGTTCAGTTTCTTTTGGGGTAGGCTGGGTTGTGCCGAATAATCTCTCAGGAAAGGGTGGAATTGCTTTTGGTTCACTCTCCTCCTCATATTCCTCAACCTCCTTAGAGGGAGGCTGGTTGTCTAGGAAAGCCTTCCCAGATCGTAGGTTAATCTCCTAAATCTCCACAGCATAAGTTGGGCATGATGGTTCCCCACTATATACTTTGCTAAGCCTATCTATTATTCGGGTTCGGGTTTGGTTGAGTAGGAATTTGGGGTTGCCTTGGTGGAGCAGGATGCAATGGTTGTGGTTGAGTAGGTGGTGGAGGAAAAAGAGTAGGAAGAGTGTTGTATTGGGGCCTTCATCCCTGTTGAGATGCATTCCACTAAGGTTGTGGCTGAGTATAGGAGTGAAATGAATGAGTAGCTGGTTGAGCATGATATTGAGATGGATATGACCAAGGAGGAGGTGTGGACCAGGAAGGATGAGCAGGGGGTCCCAAGAAGGCATGGAAGTGGCTTGATTGGGGTTGTAGTATGCCTGAGAAGTCCCTTGCATTCCCTACTGGTAAGGTCTAGGTCCATGTGGTCTCCTTTGGCTCATGAAATAGAGTGGTTCAGTGGCTCCTTCAGCCCCTTGGTATACAACTTTAAGTCTGGGAAAGGAAGGGCACTTATCTGTAGTATGATCTTCTTCACATACTAAACACGCCTCTATAGAGTTCAATGGACATTCATTCCTAGGATGCCTTCTAGTGAAGCTAGGACATAAATGGTAAAGGCCCTCTCTGCTTCCTCTTATTTCCTTTTGATATGCAAGGTATCCATTTGCATGGCAAGAGTCTGTAGCATCTCACTCTTGAAATCTTCCAGCATGTTTCCAAGTTCACCTTTGAGGGATGAACTGGATGAGGAGGTTTTGGTTGTGGGTTGACTCCCCCTACCTCTCTTTCTCACTACCCTAGAATGGTTCCTAAACATAGCCTTGATGTATTCATAAGGTAGTTGGTAGATGTCTCCCCCAGCCAATAAATGGAGGGTGTCTACAAGGTGTTCTGGAATTCCTCTGAGCAGGACCAACTTCAGAGATTTGGGGTCAAGTGTGCACCTAGCCCTTTTATAATTGAGTTGGAATCTCTCTTCATAATCCTCCAAGGATTCATCACTTCCGAGGGTCATTCAGAAGATTTCTTCCTTGGTATCTTTTGACCTATAGTAGTCCCAATATTTGTTATTAAAGGCTTGCTGCATCTAAGCCCCAGTTGTGATGCTATTGCCAGGTAACCCCATGAACTAGTATAATGCTTCATCCTTGAGGGTAGAAGGAAACAATTTCAACTTTTTCTCATCTTCTGCATAGTCATAGGTTCGACAGATAACAACAAACTCAAATAGGAAGGTGTCAAAATCTTCTGTAGTTAATCCATGGAAGTGAGGTAGGGTTGAAGGGCTTATGTTCTTCATTTTAGTGTCCCCATTGGTCTCTCGGATGGGAAGGGTACCCTCTACTCTTTGTCCATTCCCCCTAGCATTTCTGTTTTCAGCCATTGTCTCAGGAGGGACATTTTCTTCCTCTTCTTCTCCTATAGGTTCTTCAAATATCTCAGGATGCTCACCTAAAGGTTCTTCTGGATCACTGCCACCGAAGAAGAGAGAAGGGTGGCTTTGTGATGTGGTGGGGGTGTTGGGTAAGATTTTTCCTGAATTATCGCTTTTCCTATGAGGCATGAAAGGAAACCTCTTTTGGTGATTTTTGTTTTTCTACTTGTACCTGCAAAACTGAAGTTAACGAAACAAACAAATTGCAACTACTGAAATGAACTTGCTGAAAGGAATTTGAAAAATTGAAATGACTAATCTACTTTTACTGAAATGAAAATTGCAGAATTGAAAGGACTAATCTACTTTTGCTGAAATGTAAATTGCAGAATTGAAGTGAAAGAAAGGAAATGCAGAAATTGAAGGAAACAACTACTCTAGTTTTGCTAAAATGAACTAAGCAAAATGTTGCAGTAGAAAATAGAAGAAAGTAGTAACCACAAATTACTCTAACGCTTCCCTGACAACGGTGCCAAAAAGTGGTGAGCACTAGTATTGCAGCAAGAATATTGCAACTCCTGGGGCTTCCTACTTTACTTTTATCAACCCAGTAGTTCGTAACAAACTTGGAACTGACAGTGTTGTAAGCACAAGTACTAGCTCTTACTGTAGGCTGTCACTTAGTCAGCTGACGCAAGATCACTAGGAGCTCAAGCCAACTTCTATGAGTTTCCAGAAAAAGCTTTTAACTATGATGAAAGAAAGCTAACTCTATAGAGGCTATCCTACTTGTAGAAATAGAAAGAAGATTAGAGTATAAAGCAAACCCTAATTTACCCACTAACCCTACTTTTGCAGAAAGAGAGATAAAAACCTACGGAAAGAATTCCATTACCTATTGAGGAGGTAAACTACATCTATTCAAGCTATTTCCAGAAAGAAATGAGAGAAAAAAACATCTTTTTGGGTTTTCATGTATTTTATGTGAAATTGTTATACTTGTAATTTATCTATTTGTGGTTGTGGCAAAGATTTGATGGCGATGGAAGGCGACCTTGGGGTTTGCAGAGGTGTAGGAAGGTGTGGGGGAGTCCTAAGAAGCCTTTGGTAACCTTCTGGAGACTTTCTCTGCAATCAAACTTCAAAAATTCATTTTCAGGAAATTCTATGGGAGGCTACAGGGGATCTACGGGAGGATCTACAAGAGGATGCCGAGAGTTGTTTTAGAGGTTTTAAAGGTGGAAAAATGGTGGGAAAGGGTAGCTAAAGAATAGAGGGAGGTGTTGAGGTGTCTAAAGCTCATCAAGTGGGATTGGGACAGAAAATGATGGTTGGATTCGTTCAAAGGACGAGAAGAAAGCTTATGAGAGAAATGTAGAAATTAGGGAAGATTCGTGAAGGGTTGTGAATGACTTGTGAAAACTGCAAGAAAAGAGATGATGATGGTTAATTTATTGATGTATGATTAGTAAAGGTGTGTTGTAAGAGAGTTGAAAGTCAAAATTTTAAAATTGAACAAGAAAAGAACTAACTGTACCAAAAGAACAAAACTATCTCTTATGTTAACCTAAATTCTGACCTAGAAAAATAAACTGTTGAACAGTGCTATATGAACAGGAAAGAATGCAAAGAGATTTGTTGCAAAAATAGAAATGAACATGGAAAAATGGATCTGAAGCAAAGCATTAACTTTTAAATCAAACTACAACACTAGAAATTGCATGGAGGAAGCAAAACTATAGTTTTAGTGGTAGCAAGAGTGCCTTGACCTCAGATCATGGCCCCAAGGGGGGGAAAGAGATCAAGGCTTTGTTGATGGCCTTTTTGGATCTTTCCCTATCTCTATTTAACCTACTTTAGTAGCTGAAATGGAAACAACTATGCAAACCAACAAAAGCAACCTATTCTAACCAAGGGAAAATGAATCTATCTAACAGAAATTAATTCATGAACTGAAGCAAAAACAAATAAATACAAAGAAAGAGGTGCTGGGAATCTTGGGCTGGGCCCTAACCCAAGAGCTTCAACCCTTTGAAAGAAATTAGAGATCGCTCAGAAAATATTACATCTCCATTATCAAAATAAAAGTCACATTACATAAACTATTCATAAAAGTAAGCTCAAAAATGAGCTGAGAAAGGGTTGCAACAAAAGTGCGAAAATTTGACTAACAACCAACTAAACTACTAAGCACCTAAGCCCTCCTATTTATACAACTGGAGCCTCCAACAGCTCTCTCAAAATCAAGGAGGCTCAGCTCCCAAGACTAGAGATAGACAACATTTCTTCCTCACTTGCTCAGCTGCCCCTTTGATGCATTGATGTGGCTGCTTCTGCTCTGAGCTTTCTGAAAGAGGATTCGAGGTATGGGGTCATAAATGAGGGGGACACCCTCTTACAAATCCTCTCCCTTGTTTTCCTCAAATATTGGCTGCCAAATGCTCATTAACCTTTGACTTTGTCTCAAAATTGACCAAAAATCTACATAAAGCACACATTAGACTTCATGGCATAATGACTAACCCAATTCACTCTATTAGCATAAATATAATAAAAAACATGCAATAAAATAATGATAATGGTGGATTAAGTTAAGTTAGAAGGCCAAATGAGCCCATATAACTACCCATTTCTGGGGCTTATCACTTGACATCTATTTATTTATAATTAGTCATTAGCAGAATGGCATAGGAAAAAAAAGTGTGAACATGCTTAAGGATCATGGGTAGGATGGATTTCCTATACTATGATCCCATGAAACATGGGGGCTTTTATTCTCCCAATTTTATTTGTCTTCTCATCATCCTAAGACACTGAGATGCTGACCATGAATAAACACTTTCATATAGCTCCAAACATTCCTTCTAAAATTTGAATCGTATGGTAGAGGTCCTCTAGCTCCAATTTGGTCAGCTCTAGGGCTTGGGAAATAAGAGCCTTTGTAACACAATGAAATTTTTTTGTCCACTATATGCAAATAATTAGTATAAAAAAAAAATGAGTGGAGTGATTCATTCACCCTATCAACAACCTCATTGAGAACTCGCTCATCAAATATGTCATGTTGCTTCTCTTTCACCATTGCCTCTACTTCCTCTACTTCCTCTACTCCCTTCCTAACCATGCCTGAAAAACCCTTATAAAATCCTCAACATAGATATTTTTTTTTTGTAAGGTTAAGAAATTTGTATTAACTCTTAAAAAGGAGTTATGCGACATTTTCCACTTACTATGGCTCTGCCACTTGGGAAACTAGGCCAATAGTATATAATCAAAATTTTCACATTACTTATTGTTGAGGCAACAAGTTTATCACTTAAATTGAAAATATAACTAATCAAAATACATGTCTAGTGCATAGTGATCATAGTGAAAATAATGTCAATAGTAAATTAAAATATAAAATATAAACTAGTAAGTTGGTTCATTTGATCATTTCATGCCATGGGATAGTTCATTTGGATTGGTGAAGGTGAACTATTATATTCATCGAAGGGGGTAAAGGTGATTCATGCTTTCTTTTTGGCAAAGGAAAATACTTTCATATCTCGCATTTCAATTTTCTCTAACATTTTTTCCATGCAAAACAAGATCTCCTACACTATGTTAAAACATTCAATTAAGGATCCTCCAATAAGTCTTTTAATGTGGCAATATAAATTAACCAACTATATGTAAAATATTTGTTGAGATCTGGTGAAATTCTTCTTTCACGAATCTAATACTTGTTCTCTTGTTCAATAAGTTAGAAAGGGATGAACATACATTTATTTTTAGACATCTTCCTCCACTTATGTTATGATATTCCTAACCACTTCAGGGATCACTTCAACATATTGAACCTTAGATCTTGTTACGGTGATCTGTGAGGATCTAGAAATACAAGTGGCCTTGAAAATATATCAAAAGCAATATATCAAAATCAAAACCATGACTAGATCATAGTTCTTGTTACCCTGATTCCAATGGTGTAAATGACACTCAAATCTGAGTTTGTACACTCAAGTTATAGCTAGTCAAAGTTTAAGTTAAACTTGGCCAAGTGGTAGGCTTAATGAGGCAACAATTTGGTAGAAACCCTGTTGGTATCCTAGATTGCCCTATTTTCTACCCCATTTCCATCAAAATCAACCTCTGTGTCATCTCAATAAAAGACCCTTCCTTCCTACACTAGTACAAGATAGTCACTCATTCCTACACATGCTCATATTTTATATTAAGATTTATTTCAACACTTTATTAATCATTTTATATGGATTTCATGCCTATTTTCATATCTCTTGTAACTCATATTAATTTCCTAGAGTAATCATGGAACTCAATATTAATTATTAATGAGTATGACTAGTGCAGGTAGATTCCTGCACCGCCATGAGGACTGTCTAAGATTTCCAAGAAGCCAAATCTTCCACGAGGATGGGTCTCAATCCTTGACTCTGAGTTTAGTTGTTGATGAACTGAAGTAGGATAACAGGTGGTGCGCAATTAGGGAATACTTTCCAAAGTTAGGTTATGACCAAGAGAAATTCATGTGTATTATAATTGCTGACCAAGTTTGTAATTTCTGATTCTAATTCTATTCGGCTGAAAGGCTTGAATAAGAAATGTTTGTAATTAGTAAAAACAACTAGAGCTGAAAGGATATATCTAATATAGCTATAGGTAGGAGGAGGCTAGGAGAGAACCATCGATTGTAATTTTGTTTATGTAATCCGGTTATTGCCTCAACTCTAGGGCTAGACTGCTCTATCATGTACATTTTCCGAATCAAGTAATATAAGAGAATTGTCATTATTTGCATACACAACGTCTAGTTTATCTTTGATGTATCTTTCGAAGTGCTAAGCTTTTTCATTCCTTAGAAGAGGAACGAGCTGGTTGGCTAGTGCCCAGCCAACCCAGCTCGTTTACCCCTCTCGCTTTCATTATTTAGAAAGAAGGTGTGGATATTTCGTTTGCAATTGTGTGATGTTCTAGTTTTAATCTTTATCTTTCAAGTTCTGATTAAAATATCATTTGTAGCTAACGTGTGAAATGGATCCGTGGTTTGAGAGTTTGCTGTGTTTATTTTGTTTATGAGATATCTTTCTTGCATTAATCTTATTCTCAAACTCTGTTTTAACTCGTTTTTGATTGGTTCATGCAGAGGACTCTTTCCTACACCAGTGCATGATGTTGCTTGCACTTTGGTTTAATCATTCTTTTGCAACGAATAGTGAATCACTTCTCTGCATATTGTTTCTAGTTATTTCGCAAGTGAATGAATCATTAATTTAGTAACTGTCTTCAGTATTAAAAGTACATCTTTAAGAGGATATGGAAGTAGTTGCATAAAAATCATCATAAAAATATTATACTTGAAAAGAACATAAAAATCTTTGAATGGATTAATAAAGCTAGATAACATTGAGTGAAAGATTCAGGGAACATGAAACTTAGCATGTGTGTGAAGCGAATCGCCTCAACGACAATTGTTAGCGTAGAAATAGCGTCATGAAAGCGACAAAAATGAGATGCAAAGGAAAGCTGAAACAATGTTTCTACAATCTAACATGCATCAAAATGACAACAAGCATTCATTGAAATCAAGAAGACAACACTTACACAAAGTGAAATACAAAATGCGACAGAAACATAGCATAAGACATGAGAAGCAGACTTACCCTGAAAAAGCTTATATGAATGTGCTGAAGACTCCTAGATGCAATGTGGGATGTCAAAGTTGCAAGATCGATGTGAGGAATGAGCTTTGTAGCATCAGAAAAATGAGTTTTGATAAGATAGCTGTTATCATGCGCATGCCACAAATCTAGGAAAAATCGACACTTGGCAGGAGGTTTCTAAAATGATTTTTACAGGTAACCTCTAGCCACTAAAAATATATCCCTAAAATCTAGGGATGTTTTTTGCTATTTAAGGAAAAGTAGCCCATGCATGCAAATCAGGATCGCTCAGTCTCAGAGGGAACTAGTCAACCTAGGGGCACATGCAACAGTCTGCAAGCTTGGGAAATGGATTTGCGTAGTTTTTGGGTTGTGCAGGGTTGGCTGTCCTGCAGGCATTACACAATTTCTCAGGTCAGCAAGTCACTGCCTCCCAGAATTGCACAATTTCTGGGATGAAGCCTAGTGTCAGTCTAGATTGTGGAATTTCCTTAAAGAGGGTTGCTTGGATGGATTACACAATTCTGGAGCCTAGCGACATTACCCAATTTCTTGAGGGAAGGTTGGTTCCCCTCCATAATTGCAAAATTTTCAAGAAGAATATCTCAGTGAGAAAATTGCCTAAGTCTGAATGATAGCCTACGGGTGGGAGACAAATAAGTTGACATTTACAAGTTGTTGAGCCACTGAAACACAACTGAAGCTTATGTACTTGATAGTGCAAGGGATGCCGCTAGGGATGCTTGGTAGGGAGGCTCCAAAATGAAGATAAGGAAAAATTTTGGAGGGTGGTTGTAGCTGCTACAACAGTTGGAAACACATTGGTAGAACTCCATCTCTCTGAATGGACCCTTTTTTTATGAAAAGAAAGTCTAATTCCTCCGGAATCATTTTTAGTTCTTTGATCATCATGGTTTCCACACTAGCTTGATTGAAAGATGTAGTGTCTACATGCTCTTTGTCGGTTAGCACACATTCTAATCCAAGTCAGCACAGTTGTTTCGATTGGGGATGAGGGGTATATTGGTACACAAGAAATATGACAGTCAGAGTTTAAGTCTCATCTCTGGTGTTTCTCCACTGCGATTAGCCCTGGACAGTACAGACAGAGTCACACAGGAACACAAGTGTCGCTCTGCTTCCAGTGACCCTCATCAGTACCTCAACAAAGTTACTTGCATCACCTCTCTACACATGAAGCCTTTCTTTTCTTTCTGCTTATTCATTTTGCATTTTTTCCAATTTTTTTTCCTTTTTTCATATTTCTTTCATTTTTTTCATATTTTTTTTATTTTTTCAAAAATTGTGCATAGCACTTAATCATTTCAGAGGGGAAGAGGGATCTCATATTATTGAGAGTAGAAGAGGTTGTTCCTTTAGAGAAGTATTTTTTGCATACCTTTGACATACTTGTTAAGATTTTCCCCCTCACTTTACTCTACTTAACTGAGCTGGCATGGGTTAACCCAAAACCAACTGACTAGAGTAGGTGATACTAGTTAGCACTCAAGCATTTGTGTTTTCATCAAGATTTACTTCGAACAGAACGTATTTTCCATTGGTGTATCATGGACTGAAGACAAAAAGTTCTTCATACATAGACAGGATGATAGATAACCAATTATTGATAACTTCCAAAGTCATCTTATACTTACCCTGCTTGTTTCAAGAGTCACACACGGTTCATGCAAAACCAACCTATGAGCATAAATAAGCAAACAAACAACAAAAAAGAAAAGACAAGAAGAAAAAATGCGAAAGCAAAGTGAGTAAGAGAACAAATTTGCAAGCAAACCAACAAATAAACAAGAAAGCAAACATGCATTGCAAGAAAACCAACAAGAAGCAAACATTACTCGTAGTCCTAAACTAATGGTGCATGGGCTTGATCACGTGAAGTGATAGTTCCAATGCAACCACCGACACATTAGTCAACCCATGTTGGTGAAGGCATGGTTTGTGAATGGCACAGTCACGTAGACCAGAAAACATGAAAGATATAACGATGAAGACAAACACACTTTGGCTTTAACTGCGTCCACAGAAAAGTAATAAGTGAAAGTGCATGACATGCACTCTATTGACTTGCCATTGTAGTATGCTACACTTCATGCAGATGTTAACAATACACATTCTCTTGACTATGACATGCAATCAAATGTGAGAAAGGTAGACCACTTACGTTGTCCAAGTATGCTTGTTGTGTAAGATTACTCCAATGCAAGAGTGGTGGGATCATGTGATTCAAGTGGAGGAAGAAAAATCTTTTTGTTTGGTTGATCTTTAATGCGAAGCATAGAGTGATGAGGTGCCTTGTGTGTTTCAACAATTTCCTGATCAGAAGTGAAACCAACCTTAGGACAATGAGGGCCTGAAATAACCATCCGCTCGGGCTGAACTGCCTCAACATCCTGCGAGGTTTCGACTTCGTCGATAGGTAGATCATCACAGACCAGTGTTCTAGACATATTAACAGTGAGTGAATCAATATCGTGATCGAATGAATAGATACAGAGATCACAACAACCACAATTAGAAAATTTGGGATGTTCGTCGACGTCCTCATGATTTGATGAATCATGAAGATGGGTAGATGATAAGAAAGGATGTTCACCCTTTGTGTTTTTAGAAATGATAGAAGACAGATTGAACAAATTTTGAGGGGAAAATGTGTCCTCTCCGCAATGTAATGACAGATTGATATCCTATGTGTCCTATGAACACTCAGAAGTAGAAACATCCATAAAATGAGTTTTCACAGGGGAAATCAATAGTGGAAAAATCGAAAGGGATGTCAAAATAGAGCAGATGGGGCATGGGTGGAAGGGAGCCATCCTTCACCAATGGTTCTTCTTTAGATTCCTACACACACTCATCATGAGTGATAGCATAGGTTGGTTGCACAACACCAACTCTGTCAAAAACTTGATCCTCATTCACAACACATAAGGAGTCTAGAATGGAAGAACCCAAGACAATACAAACCAAAGGATCCCTGGAATGTGGGGATGGAGGTTGAGGTAACAAGTCTATATGACAACCAACAAGGTTGCAACCCAAATCTGCACAAATGTCAGGAGCAGGTGGGCTCGGAGGATGTGATAGTTGAAAAAATGTGTGTGCATGTTCTCCCACATCATTGTGTGGTGGTGAAGCTATTCGATGAGTTAAAGGCGGATAGTCACTTGTGATAGCAACTGCTCCTTCTTGTGATTGCGCAGTTCTCACCAAAGTATGTTAAGTGGGCTTCAAGTGATTTCAAGGATTGTGGATTTTTAGATATGTGAAGAAGATACTCAAATATTCCATCGAGAAATTCCTAGTCAATTTCATCTTCGGGAAATCGGTATGCAAGATTACAAAAGCATGTGTGAAACTATTCAATGGATTCATCGAGTACTTTTCACAATTATATAATTTCTTTGTTGAGTGACATATGGTTAAAATGTTTGAAAGCACAGTCTATCTCTCTGATGAGATGAGAAAGAGAATGAATATATTTTTTGAGTAATGTGGCACACCAATGCATTGGGTTTCCTCGAAGCATGTAAGCGAACAACACGTAGGTCATGTAATCTTCAAAGATTTCATGTCTTTCGCATGAGCCTACAATGCTAACTGCGTGCCTAACCAAGGCTAGATTGCCTCCATCATCATATGTTTTATGTGAAAAGTTATCCCAGAGCTCTTTCGAGACTTTGAAGTCATTTCTATAAGACATACACTTCTAGAGAGAAACTCTATAGTTAGTCCTAATAAGTATGCAGAGATTCAAAATAGATTTCAAGGATTCAACTTGTCATCTGGCCCTCCTTCTAGTGCCAAAATGTTGATGGTGCTGGACCCGTCAACATGTCAGGGGATCTCCCCGGTAAGAAGTCCCAACTAGACCTCAGACCATTTGGTGTAGGAGTCCTAGTAGTGGGTCGTACGGTATTTCCTTGACTGCGGTTGCATGCAGAGGTAAGTAAGATGTCCTTGTTGGTAGCAAGGGTGTGAAGCACGCAACAAGCCAAGGAAGGTGCATGAAGGGTTCTAACACATGAAAAGGGGAATGCATGCATCCCTTAGAAACCTGTGGAAATGTAGGTTTTAACCCTGTACAAAAATTACCTACATACGAATTCTAAAACACAGAAAAATAAACAATGCGAGAGAATAACACATAAAACACATATACACAGATATTTCCCACTGGATCCCAAAAACGGGACTACCAGCTTGATTTTTCATTATGTTCCTTTCAATGTTACAATACATATTTATACATGCCGAAGCATCCAATACCATGGACCGAAAAACCATCGCGTCCAAAACCATGGACCGAAACCCATCGCATCCAAAAAACATGTGCGAAAATCATGCACGAAACCATAGGTGGGTCCGCCCAACCTAACATAGGGTCAAAAACCAAAATTTTCCGAGGCGCTGCCCCGGACCCCATAAAGTGGGGTTACGAGTACCCCTCAAACCCCCTGTTAACTATGTGGAAAGAATATAACACAACCCAACAAGTGTCGCACTTGTCGTAAGTTGTCGAAAGTTGTTGCACTAAGGGAAGTTTATTGTTAATGTGTCCCCGATAATCTATGTCGTTATTTCATCAAGTATTCTAAGGTGTGATCACAATCGAAGTCTTTGCACTATTCACATCAGCATCCCCAATTCCGCACTTAGTAAATTTCTGAAAAACAGTATGACCAAGCAACCCAGCCTCATTCAGCCTTTCTGAACTATGCATTGCACAATCTCAACCCACTAGTTTTGACCTTGCCTCTAGACATTGTGAAATGCACAGTTCCTTCCTCTCAGGACTCCTGCACTGCATTGTTCCAGCGCTCAAGCACGAACCTTGGCTCCTAGAATTAAGCAATCCATACTCCTAGCTGATATGAAATGGAACAAATTAGTAATGTTATGATAATTCCCCATTCAGAATAAAACCAAAGATGCTTATCATTTTCCTATCAAGTTCTTAGAGATTCACCATTTTTTCTTAATCAATTGATTCCCATGAGAGTTTCTTATGTAAACGTTATAAACAATTTAACATAAAACATATGCTGAACAACATCAAAATAATAGCAAAGAACACCAAAATATGACACACAACACAAATATTTGATGAGGAGTTCACCCATCCTGGGCTACGTCTCCTTGTTCCAGCTTCCAATGCTTGGGCCTCTCTATTATGCTCCAAATTACAACAAAAGTGTGTTTGTTGTTATCACTCTAGGAAACTCTCCTAGGTTGTAGATCAGAGATGCCTGGTAACATATAATCTTCAATATTGTTCTCTAAACTATTGGAATAAATGATGGTTTGGATCAAGCCAGATAACCATTTCAACTATGTTTTTACTCAAGACATGCATGAACACCCTCACCTTACAAGGCTTTAGACCACTAATGCTCAATAGTTTGTAGATCCAATGAATGGGTGGAGAATATTGACCATACAGGCGGATGCATACATAAACATAATTGAATGGCTAGCTATAGGAAGAAAAAGAGAATACTGACTGCATCGACAGATGTATATATGACCACATATGAATGGCTAGCTACAAGCAGCAAAGAAGCTTGTAAATCTAATTCATCAATGCAGGGATAAGATGACAGTTATTTGGCATTAGACACAAAAGAAAAATGAACAACCTGTTCAAGTGCAAGTTTAGAGCAGAAGAGAAAATGGACATTGAACATATAACAGCAAAAGAAGCTTGTATTACTAATGAATGAAGATGAGAAGCTTGAGTAGCAAAGTCTCATTAGTCTCCAGAAGTTGAACCCGTATTACATTTTGCTTTCAGATATTTATATCTCTTTGCAATGATGTTGAGCCTTCTGAGGCTTGGAGTCTTAATTTGTCTGATCGGTCTTGTTAACTAATTGATTCCCTCAATAGGCAAACATGGCTTAGAGGTTTTCTCCTTCTGACAGAGGAATAACTACCTTTAGATATTTTGGGTAGTTTGTTGCATTGTCTAGGAGCTCTCTCATGTCAGAGTTGCCCCACAATCATTATGTTTGTTCTGGTTGTGCTGTGTTGTGGTTCTGTGATCGTTTCTCGTTGATTTGGCTGTGTTGCACTATCTATGCTCCATGATCACTTCTATTGAGGGTTGCATGGTGTTGTGTTGTCGCATTTCCACTTCCAGCCTTCTGCCTCTGTCTCTCGGCCTCTTTTGGGTGATGGAATGGCTATTTGGGCTTCTCTGATCTCTTTAAAATGTTTAATGGTGATTGTTTTATGTTCTATATAGAAAATGCTATAATACTGAGAAATCCTGCCCATTCTGCTTCTTTTGGACTTCAAAAGTCATCAAGTAAGGTTTATTTATCTATCGGGTCTGCCCTTTGGTCGTTGTCACCTATTGCACCCAGCCTGTCCTATGGTTCCCTTTGTATTTTGTTTAAACAATGAAAACACAAAAATACATTGAAAATGGCTCCCTCCGGACTTGAAATAATATGTGATTTCATTCTAAAAACCCATCGGGTCTGGGTTTCATCGCTATCGCATTGCCCCAAGGTTCCTTTGTATTTCGTTTAAACAACAAAAACACACAAAAATACATTAAAAAATGGGCTTTTGCAAACTTGAAAATATATATATTTTTCTTCCGAAACCCATCGAGTCCAAGTCTTATCGCATCACACACATATATGCAAAGGCCTCTCTCCATGGTGATCACCGATTCGATATAGCAATGCAATCAATCGCAATTGCATATTGCCCGAGCCAGAGGTTCATGGTTAGCACTCATAGTAATCCCTGATAACGATCATCAATCGCCATCTCAAGTTCCCTTGGGCCCACACCAATTTCCTCCAATTGCCTCCCGCAGATCAAATCTTGACTGTTGATTAGCCAGATCTAACGACTGCTATTCATTCCTCTTCTTAAGCTTGTGATACTTGATTTTCATTGTTTTCTTTGGTTTTTCACCTCCCAATAGTGTATTTCCACCCTTCCAAGGGCTCTCGTCTTGTGCTAATTTTGACTTTGAATGATCCTTAAGATGATTTTGAAGACTTTTGGGGCATACTTGGATCCTTTGGCATGATTTTGAGCAAACCTTGGAGACTTTGGGAGTGTTTTGGGTCCATTTTTGGGCCAAATGCCAACAAAGCTAACACTAGCTCCTTCTAGGGATGAAATCCTCCCTGTGAGGTTTCAAGAACTACAGAACAATGCCTTTCCCGTGAAAAGCAAGATCAAATCTTCCTCCTAGTGTTGCATTGGGCATGGAGTCTATTTAGCATGAAATAAAAACTTGAAAAAACATATTTACAATACCAAGGCTTGAAGGCCTTAACTGAAACAAATTTTCCAAATTTGTCCATTGACTGGGCCATCAAAAACATCTCCTCCTTCCTTTGATGCATCCTTTTTGAGAAAACAGTCACCAAACTGAAAATTGACCCTTTTTACCTTTCTACCAGAGGTTTCTTTCTCTTGATCAATGTGCATATCAACAAATTCATCGAAGACTTGCAAAATCCTATTAATTTGATCATCTACTTCAAAAACTTTCTAGCATTTGATATTATCAGGCAGAGATGGTCTATATTTCACCTCCTCTCTATATGCTTTCAGCCTTGGATGTTTTTCTTGGAAGTTTTTGTACACTTGTTGAATGATAAGGTCTGCTTCATACTCTGCTATGTCATTTGTGACTTGAAAATTTAATATAAAAGATGAATTAATGCATTCTTGTGTGGGGGACACAAGGACTTCACCTATTCCTGCAGCTTCCTTAGAGAAAGCCCCATCAAAGAATACGTCCCAAATCTATGGGCCTTCTTCCTCTGTGATCTGGCAAACTAGTTTTCTAAGTTGCGTAGAGGCTAATTGATAAGGCTTGGTAATGTCAAGACCAAGCTTATCCATCACATCCTTGGGCATTGGATTATGGCTGGATTTAGTGTCCAGAAGGAAATTATGAAGGATTTTATCATGAATAGTTAGAGAGACATAAAATTATTGGGAGCTGTCTTCACAATTTTCAATCACTGGGCTAAGAATAAAAACTGGTTGGTCATCTTGTAGATTTACATAGTCAGTGGAAGCTTGGATGGAATTAGGCTCAAGAGCCTCAATGATAGATTTCTTGAAGGACTCATTCTTCACTGGTTCAACCGGATGCATAGGTATTCTTGGCTTCTGAATTTATGATTGAAAACTGCAGGAAGAAGGGGACCTGTCAAGGCCTCTTACCTTTATGGCTGGAGCTTTGAGGATGATAGGATCAACTGATGGTTGCTTCTGATTATTAGCTTTTTGTTCTGCAGGGACAACAACTTTATGAATAGGAGTTTCCTTGACATTATTCATCATCAACCTCAGATTATATTGGTGTTGATCTTCAATTTGTAGAATAGCTTCACCATCCGTTGATCTGGTCATTGAATAATCACTTCTCATAGGCAACTTTGGTTAAAAAGGTGGCACTACCTTTATCTTCCATACAATGGATCCCATCATCTTCTTTGAACTGCTATTCTTCCATGACTGCATTCTGGAAAGGGACCTTCACCCTTTGGTCTTCATTGGCATCTTTTCAGGATCTGCAACTGGTCATTTTCCCTTCTATATGGATTTGGATTTGGAGTAGCAAAGGTATTAGGAACCCTTCCTTTCCCAGAATGCTACTTAACCTTTAATTTGGAAACTTTAGATGCTAATGACTCTATCATCATGATAGTTTTGTTGATCTTGGGATCTGAAGATGATGAAGGCTCACCCCTCTGTCTCCTTCTATCAGCATTACCTTTGAGCTTTTCTACAACCATGATGTTTGATTCTACTTCTAGGGCTGCATCTTGCATATTAACCAAAGAAGCACATTGCCTCTCCCTCAACAGTAAATAGAATTTAGAATCAAAGTTGCTAGCATAGATGAGTCTAGCAGAGGTAGTGGTGGGTTTCACTTCAAATGGTATCTTGTTGTACATGTGGTTAAATATCTTATTAAAATCAGACAACAACTCACCATTTTCCCTCTTTAAGTTCCCAAACTCAGTGTGGTAGTAAAGGAGATCCTTCTTATCCCCCCAATGCTTTAGGAATGCATCATCTAAGGCTGTAATATCTACTATAGATCTTGGGGTCATTTCCCTGAACCATTTTCTAGCCTCTCCATCTAGGCTTTGGACAAAGACTCTCATCTAGACATCATCTTCACTAATGTCTAGGTTATCAGCATAGCTATAGAATGACTCAATATTTTCTTCAACTGAAACACCTTCAGTCCCAGTGAACTTAGGCATATGCTTCTGATACTCTCCAGTAGGCATGGCATTCAAATGAGTGGACAGTATTAGAGGTCCATACCTAGCAGCTATGATTCTTTCCATTTTGGTACGTGCTTGTGGACCTCCATAGTTGTGGTGGCTAAAAGAGTCCTGGTAGTCTGAATGATAGAGGGCTAAGGAGTGATTGATAAGACTAAAGGAGTATGATGGATGGGAGGTGAGGTTTCCTTTGGGCATACAAAAAAGGAAAACCTAAAGAATAAGGAGCTTTATGAATCTCTAAGAGTTTTTCTTCGCTGCTAGTTTTAGAAGCTATACTCTCAACATATATTTGTTCTATTACAAGCCTTTCTTGAAGAGATATAGGAGATTGTTTAGGTTTACCTGAACCTGATGCTCCTTTTACAATACCTTTCTCTCTTTGATGATTTTTTCAGCGTCAAGTACTAGGTCAGCTTGTAGCTTCTAAGGATTTCTCCGAGTATGCCTCACAAACTGAGCCATAACTATGATGTGGAGTCAACAAGAGGTTCGGCCTCTAGTAGAGTCACCAGATAGATGATTACAACCAAAAATGTGCCCAGACTTTGTCTATCATCAAGGGTGGATCTGTGTCATTTCCCAGGGAAGCTGAGCTTCAGTTTCCTCTCCCTAGAAATGATGCCAATTATGTTATCACTCCAGGAACATCTCCTAGGTTGTAGATCAGAGATGCCTTGTAATATATAATCTTCAATATTGTTCTGTGAACTATTGGAATAAATGATGGTTTGGATCAAGCCAGATAACCATTTCAAATATTTTTTACTCAAGGCAGGCATGAACATCCTTAGCTTACAAGGCTTTAGACCACTAATGCTCAATAGTTTGTAGATTCAATGAATGGGTGGAGAATACTGACCATACTGGTAGATGCATACATAAACATAAATGAATGGCTAGCTACATGCAGCAAAAGAGAATACTGACTGTACTAACAGATGCATATATGACCACATATGAATGGCTAGCTATAGGCAACAAAGAAAGTTGCAAATCTAATTAATCAATGTAGGGATAATATGACAGTTTTCTAGCATTAGACACAAAAGAAACATGAACAACCTATTCAAGTGCAAGCTTAGAGCAGAAGAAAAAATGGACATTGAACATATAACAACAAAAGAAGCTTGTATTACTAATGAATGAAGATGAGAAGCTTGAGTAGCAAAATCTCATTAGTCTCCAGAAGTTCAACCCGTATTAATTTTTTCTTTCAGATATTTATATCTCTTTCCAATGATGTTGAGCCTTCTGAGGTTTGGAGTCTTAATCTGTCTGATATGTCTTGTTAACTGATTGATTCCCTCGATAGGCAAACATGGCTTGGAGGTTTTCTCCTTCTGATAGAGCAATAACCACCTTCAGATATTTTGCGTAGTTTGTTGTGCTGTCTAGGAGCTCTCTCATGTCAGAGATGCCCCACAATCATTCTGTTTGTTCTGGTTGTGTTGTGTTGTGGTTCCGTGATCATTTCTAGTTGATTTGGCTATGTTGCACTGTCTATGCTCCCTGGTCACTTCTGTTGCGGGTTGCATCGTGTTGTGTTGTCACCTTTCCACTTCTAGCCTTTTGTCTCTATCTCTCGGGCCCTTTTAGGTGATGGAATGGCTATTCAGGCCTCTGTGATCTCTTTAAAATGTTTAATGGTGATTGTTTTCTATTCTATACAAAAAATGCTATAATACTGAGAAATCTCATCCATACTGCTTCTTTCAAACTTCAAAAGTCCTCAAGTATGGTTTATTTATCTATCAGGTCCACCCTTGGGTCGTTGTTGCCTATTGCACTCGGCCTGTCCTATGGTTCCCTTTGTATTTCATTTGAAAAACAAAAACACAAAAATATATTGAAAATGGCTCCCTTTGGACTTGAAATAATCTGTGATTTCATTTCGAAAACCCATCAGGTTCAGGTTTCATTGCTATCGCACTACCCCAAGGTTCCTTTGTATTTCGTTTAAACAAGGAAAACACACAGAAATACATAAAAAAAATGGGCTTTTAATTATATATATATATATATATATATATATATTGCTTCCGAAAGGTCTTATCGCATCATGCACATATATGCAAAGGCCCCACTCCATGGTGATCGCCGATGCAATATAGTGATGCGATCAATCGTAATCGCATATCGCCCGAGCTAGAGGTCCATGGTTAGCACTCATAGTAATCCCCAATAGCAATCGTTGATCGCCATTGCAAGTTCCCTTGGGCCCACACCAATTTCCAACGATTGCCTCCCACCGATTAGATCTGGACCGTTGATTGGCTAGATCTGACGGCTGTAGTTCATTCCTCTGCTTAAGCCTAAGATACTTGATTTTCATTGTTTTCTTTGGTTTTTTAGCTCTTGATAGTGTATTTCTGCCCTTCCAAGGGCTCTCCTCTTATGCTAATTTTGACTTTGAACAATCCTTAAGAGGATTTTGAAGAGTTTTTGGGTATACTTGGATCCTTTGGCATGATTTTAGGAAAACCTTGGAGACTTTGGGAGTATCTTAGGTCCATTTTTGGGCCAAACACCAACAAAGCTAACATTTACCATGGTGAAATTCCTTTGAAACCTGTCTCTATGAGTTTAAAATAGCCAAAGCTATTATAATTGACTCCTTTTGCACCTGATTTGGATAAGAACTGAAGAAGTTATGACCTCTCCCAGTTCTCCCACAATTTGTCCTCCAAATTTGGCTAACTGCCAGTTAAATTCATTATCTGGTGCTAATTCTCACAGTTCCACTAAAATTGGTGGTCCCGCCAACTTCCTCGCCTATATCGCAGTTAAGGCCGAGTGGTCACACAGTGGTTAGATCTAACAATTTAGGCAACAGTTCCGACAGGCTCCATCGTAAATCGGAATCAGTGAAACAATTGGCATACAGGCATTTTGCAATAAGATGGACCCACCAAATTATAAAACTCAACATATAACAATATCACATTTGCTTCCCTATCGCAAATTGCAATCAGCGGTTAAAACTAGGACCGCTTTGTAAACACCAGCCCCTTTTATGATTGCGATATGTGATATATCGCATCAAAACTAAGCACTATCGGGGACTGATTCATAACCACTTGTCCACCTCCGATATGTGATATGCAATATCAAATTTGCAGATCGGCAATGTTGGGGGCCAATTTGATTTCTTAAGTAACTTCTTCCTTTTGCTCCGATATGCGATATGCAGGACCCAATGGCAATCTGTCACTTGTTTTTTCCCCATTCCTCGACCTTTGCCACATCATTTCCTCTTCTCACTTGGACAAGTCAAGCTTGAACTTTGACTTTCTCTAACTTCTGCATACAAGCTTGGATTTAAGTGTCGTTCACATCATTGGATTCAGAATGATGATCTCTTTGATATGAAGCTAAGTTTAACAAAATTCTGACACTTTGAATTTATACATAATTTTGAGCACCTAATCACTCCACCCCACTAGAAGCCTTTTGGACCCCAAAAGATCATATTCAATTATTGAACAGATGAGGGTATTGTTCCCTCACCTTCCCCTCTTCAATCCATTTAGCCTTTGATGGATTTGTACCTTTGAGACCCATTCGAAGATAATCAATACTTCCCCTTTTTGATGTCCTTGATCTTCTGTCAAGTATAATGTCTTGTTGAAGAAAATCAAGAAATTCTGGAGAAAAGTCTTCAATTGATTGAATCTGTACACTTTCTCCTTGATCTTCAATCAAAGGAGGCTTATACAATCTCAAAATTTTAACATTAACAATAGAATAAATTTTCATATATGAAGGCAAATCAAGCTTGAAAGCATTATTACCAATTTTTTCTAGAATTTTAAATGGACCATAATGGATTGGTTTCAGCTTTTTACCTTCACCTTGAAGCCTTTCCTTGCTAATGTAAAGCCAAACTTCATCACCTACTTGAACTGATGATCCACACAATGCTTATCATTCCTTGCCTTATACTTGCCTTAACTCTTTTATAGTTGTTCTTGAACTGTTTGGTGAATCAACTAAATTTTCTCAATGAATTTCTTTGCTCTATCTATGTCACTATGTCCATCTACAACTGCATCTTTCTCAAAGATGAAATCTAAAGCCGATTTAGGAATATAACCAAGAAATGCCTCAAAAGGCGAAGTTAGAGTAGAAGAGTGTTTTACTCACTTGTAAGCATTCTGAATATAATGCAATTGTTCATCCCACAAGTTAGGATGTTTGCTGCAATATCCTCTTAGCAAATGAATAGTTTTCATGTTAACCACTTCAGTTTGACCATCTATTTGTAGATGGAAGGCTATACCTTTCTTCAACTTGGTGTCCATCAAGTTCCATACATTTGACCAAAAGTTCCCAACAAATTGTGAATCACAATCACTTACAATAGAAGTAGGCAATCCAAAATGAACCCATACATTTTAAAAGAAAAGTTGAGTTGTTTTTTTCAAATGTAATTTGTTTTTTACAAGGCATTTATATGCACTATCCACAACTATGTACAAATAATCATGACCTTTTCTTGATAAAGGAAGACCTCCTACAAAATCTGTATAAACACTCTCCCATGGACGTGAAGGCACTGGAAGTGGTGTGTACAATCCTAGTTTCCTATTACTAGGCTTACTAACTGCACACAATGAACAACCTTTGATAAAACGTGACACACTTTCAAGCATACAGAGTCAATAAAAATAGCTCTGAATATTTTCTATTCTTTTACTTACACCGAAATGTCTAGCAATGAAACAAGTGTGCACTTTGCTTGTGACATTTACTCTCTCTCCCTGTGGAACAAAAAGTTTTCCTAAATGATACAACAGATTATCATGTACACGGTAGTCTAATTCCTCAACTTGGTGGCCTTGACTCAAGTTTGAATATACCTCTTGAAAGTCATCATGATGTGCATATTGTTCAACATAACTTTTAGGCAAAATAGAATGATTCTTGAGTAAAATGGCTACATTAACAACCGATCTATAAAGCATATCAACAACTCTGTTATGAATACCTTTCTTGTACTTGATTACCAAGTGGACTTGTTGTAAGAATTCCATCCAATGAAAGTGCCTTGATTGCTGCAATTATGTTTGAGATTGCTGATATTGCAAAGGTTGATGATCGATATGAATAATGGTTTCTTTACCCATTAAGTAATCCTTCCATTTCTTCACACTTAGTACCAATGCATAAAGCTCTTTATCATATGTAGGATATTTAATAACAACACCATTAAAATCTCATAATGAAATGAAATGGGCTTACCTTGCTATAAAATAACTGCACGCATTATGTAGTCACTTGCATTTGTTTGTATTTCAAATGGTTGTTTGAAATCCGCCAATGCTAAAACTAGGGATGAACTGATGTTTTGTTTTAAAGCATCAAATGATTTTTTTTGTCTTCTTCCCCACTGGAAGACAACCTTCACATTGATCAAAGCATGTAGTGGAGCTGCTATGGAAGAGAAAATGGCAATGAACATCCCCCAGTACTGCGTTGCTCCCAGAAAACGCCTTAATTTTGTGATTGATTTGGGTATTGGCCAATTCAAAGTGATTGAAACTTTAGAGGGTTCAATCTTCAACTCACCTCCTCCAACTATGTGGCCCAAATACACTAAAGAAGTTTTCCTGAATTCACATTTAGAAACCTTGAGAAATAATTGTTATTTTTTCAAGACATCCAACACTTTCCTCACATGCTTGACATGCACTTCTCGTGATTTGTTGAATATCAAAATATCATCTAAATAGACAATTACAAACTCATCAGGAAGGATCTTAAAACATCATTCATAACTCTCATGAATGTAGCTGGAACATTCCAAAGACTGAAGGGAATAACCAACCACTCAAACAATCCCTATTTGGTTTTAAAAGAAGTGTTCCAAATATCCTCCTCAGTTATTCTAACTTGATGATATCCACTTCTCAATTCTAATTTAGTGACATATTTTTCATTCTTCAACTGATCTAGCAAATCATCTATTCTAGGTAGTGATTATCAATTTTTTATGGTAATTTTATTCAAATCTTGATAATCGACACACATGCGCCAGGTTCCACCTTTCTTGGGTACCAAAACAATTAGTCAACGATATGGCAAAGTAGAGGGATGAATTACACCTTTCTCTGACAATTCCTGGACTTGTTTCTTAATTTATAAACTTTCCATAATTAACATTCGATACATACTGATATTTGGGAGTGGACATTCTTGTTATAGCTGCATTTTTTGTTGAATTGCAATTTTTTGTGGGAATCCCTTTGGTCTTGAAACAAATCTCCATATTGATTGACCACATCAAACAATTCAGCTTTCAGCTTCAGGTCATAGCCTGCAAAGGATTCACACTCTGTGTCATTCTTCTTCTTGATCATAAGGAGCACGAGATTCTTGCTGGAATTGACCAGTCGCTTCATTTTCCCTACGCTTGCTAAAGACAAATTAAGATTTATATGATGGGCTCTCAAAATATACTCCACTCCATCTTTGAACAAATGATATTTTTCTCAAATCTAGGGAAAACGGCTTTCTGGTCATACAAATACAGGCTTCCCAACACAATTCTAAAAATATCTAGCGACAATACATCTAATTCGACTTCATCAACGAAATTAGCAGTAATAGTAAAATTTAAAACACATTTCCTTGTGACCTAAAGATTTTCATCCTTGTTTATCCAACCCAACAGATACGGCTTATGATGAGGCACAGTTTCCAAATTTAAATTCTTGACCAAGTCTGTAGAAATTAAATTTTCCTGGGATCCACTGTCAAACAATGTATCAATCTTGGTGTGTTTGGAAATATTTCTGATATGGAACAAATCAAATTTTTTTCTTCATTTGGAGCATTGTCAGAGTTATTTGTTGCGATGGTGCTTGCCACAACTTCCTATTTGCTTGTTTTTGTTTTGATTTTTCCTTAGTGACCATGGCTGCAATATTTGTTTCATCACAGTCAGAACCCAAGTCTTGTTGTACAACAACATTTGTCTTATGTTTCCATTTATAGTTAAATTTCTTCGGTCTTAATTCAGGATGAAGCTTCCAACAATGTGCTTCATCATGGACCTCTTTGAAACAATTCTTGCATACAGGTTTCTCACCTTCTTTCTTAACAGAAGCATTTTTCTTCTCCTTTCCTTTAGATTTCTTTCCTTTTTCACAACTCTGGAATGGCTTCTTCTAACCTTCTTCTTGTACATTTTTCCCTCTTGCTTTGAGTTGTGTAGCTTGAACACAGACCTCATCAAGATTCGTGGGATTAAACATAAGAAGGGTGTGTTGAAGATAGTTATGCAAACCTCCTATGTATTTCAGCAAAGCATCTTGTGACTGCAAGTCTGCTCCTAGCATAAGAGTTATTCTCCTAAACTCTTGATTATAGTCTTGCACATTTTGACCTTTTAATTGTCTGATATTTTTCCAATTCATGATAGTTTTTTGCATATGAGCTAGAGTAGAATTGTCTTTTTATAGCAACAATGAAATTAGACCAAGTAATAGAGATCTTACCATGTATTTTGATCTCCTCTTGAGTCCTTGCTTCCCACCAAATGACTGTTGCACCCTCCATTCTCAATGAAGCCAACTGAATTTTGATATCATCCTCTTGAAGGTTCTGAATCCTGTAATATACCTCCAACTGATGAATCCAATCATCAATATCCTTTGCATTCACTTCACCATTATACATGGGCAACTCAAATTTAACATCAAGTTTTTAAAAAGGTGATTTACTAGTTCCTTTTGAAGAATGATGTTGAGTATGAGTAAGGGTTGTACTAGTGGAAGAGTGTCAAGATGCTTGTGAAGAAAAATATGAAGAATATGGTGGAGAGGGTCAATGTTTGTCTCCATTCCCATTACCTCGTTTTCCATTACCTCTTTTTCCATTACCTTCTCCTAAAGAACCTTCTCCATTAGGAGGTTTGGAGCTTTCTCCTTGCAATCTTCTATTCCTCTCTTCATAGAGTACCTTAACCATCTCAGTCATATCAAAAAATCATTTTTGAATGCTCTTTCATCATCAGTCATGGTAGGTTCTCCTTCATGAGAGATGGTTTATGAAGACTCAACTGCAACTTCTACAACTTGAGGATGTATTTGTGCAGAATACTTTGGAAAACTTGCTCTTCTTCCACTTGAGACAACTATAGGGATTTAAACCAGCTTCCCTTCTCCTCTTTTGAGTTTTAACCATGTTAGCATGATACAGAACTAGCAAACAATACTCCTTATTTGCACAAGAAAATATATTAAGCAAAAACCAATGCTCTGATACCAACTTGATCTGAAATGGAGCATATTAGTAATGTTGTGCTAATTTCCCATTAAGAATAAAACCCAAGATGCTTATCATTTACTTGTCAAGTGCTTAAGGATTCACCATTTTTTCTTAGTTAATTGATTCACTGATCCAAACTTAAATAGGAATGCAACAAATTACACAGATAACCATAAACATAGATATGCAGTGGAAATAATTCTTCATTTCATTACTGTAAAATACTGTAATATGCTTACAAACAGTAATGGAAATAAACCAGCTAGGGCGATGGTAGCTTATCTCTGAGAAGAGATGTGGTGGCTACATGCCTTTGAACTATGTTACAATATGGCTTGAAGGATTATTTATTGTTAAGAAATAATGGAAAACCCTTAACATTCCAAAACCTAACCCTAGAAGATGAAACACTAAACTGTGGGCCCTGTTTGGGTAAATTGGTACATCAACTTCCCGGGGTCGTAACTTTGGCATACGATCTCCGTTTGATGTGTACAGTAGCTCGTTAGAAAGATCTATCCAAGAATTACCACTTTGGGAAGGGCAATGCCGTTTAGGGCCTCAAAACAGCTCTAGAAGTTCAGGGCCTGAAAAACTGCTAAAAATAGTAAATTGTGCTACAATTAAGGAAACTGAAAATGTTGAGAGAAACAATGGTGGGGGTCCAGGTGGACTTGGAAGGTGGCCAACAAGATTCACCTGGATCATTCCTCCCCCCTTAGGAAGTAATGGTCCCCATTGTTTTGAGTTCCTCCATGAGATGAGGAAACTTTTGTTGAACTTGGTCCCTGGTGAGCCCCTTGCCCTGGTGAAGGAGTTGGCCTGCTTTGAAACTCGATACAGTTGGATATTCTGTTGGCGAGTGTTTTTGAACTGTGTGTCCATGATCTGACCAGTTGTATCTTGTTCCATGCAATCTTGATTTAATTCTATGGGTGTGAGTTTTTCTGCAATGTCGGATGTGTCTAGCAATGGTGGAAAGTATGGTCGAAGGCAGTACACATTGAACACTGGGTGTAGGCCAAGGAATGGGGGAATGCTGAGCTCAAATGCATTGTCTCCCATAGCCTTAGTAATGGTGTAAGGACCATATCAGATTGGTCTCAGTTTCCGATAGGCTCCACTAAGGCGTTCCTTTTGCAAATGCAACCAGACTTTGTCTCCCACCTGAAACTTGTGTGGCACCCGATGTTGATCATGTCACTGCTTGTACTTGGCATTTGATTTCTCTAGAATGTCATGGACCTACTGGCGAATATGTTGGATGTGCTCAATGAAGCTGGTTGCCTTGTCTGTTTTAGACTGGACATGAACCGAATCTATGTGAGTAACTGCAAGTGGCATGGCCACATCAATGGGGCATAGTGGCTGGAATCCCAAGCCCACCTGAAAAGAGCTGTGGCCAGTAAAGCTGTGAAGGGCTGAGTTGTAGCTGTGCTGAACATAGGGGAGGCTCTCGTCCCATGTGCGTGGATGCTTTGAGTTGTACATGCACAGAATATGCTCAATCATCCTATTGACAACCTCTGTCTGGCCATCAGTTTGAGGATGGAAGGCTATGGACTTAGTGAGTTTGGTGTCCAACATTGACCAGAGACTGGACCAAAATGTACTGAGGAACCGACTGTCCCAACTTGAGATGATAGACAGTGGTATCCCAAAGTGCACCCACACTCATTCAAAGAAGCGTTTAGTAATGGCTTCTGCTGTGATATTATTCTTGCAGGCCACCATAATGGCCATCTTCAAGAACCTGTCGATGACCACAAAAACACAGTCATTTCCATGCTTAGTGGAAGGAAGGCCTAACATGTAATCCATGGAGATGGATTCCCAAGGTCGACTAGGGGTAGGTAGTGGTGCATAGAGGCCTTGCTTCTTGATGGTCGGTTTGGCAATGGCATGGGCAGTACATGATTCGATGTACTTCCCAACATCATGTTGAAGATTCGACCAATATAAATACTTTTGTAGCACTGCCACCATTTTCTCGACCTCGAAATGCGCAGCAGCCTGACTATAGTGTGCTTCCCAAATCATCTTAGCACGCTCAGTTGAAGGAACACAAAGGTGACCCAGGTGGCATAACAGGGCATCCTGCAGGTGAAAATCTAGAACATGCCAACCCTCCAAGAGTGTCTGGTATGTGTGGCTGAATTCTGGCTTGCTTTTGTGGAGAAGTGGCCAATCAGAAGTCTCGTGCCCACAAGAGTTGAGCACGGTGGTTAACACCATGATCGGTGGACGACTAAGGCAATCTGCAACATTATTGGTGCTACCCTTCTTATACCTGATATTCAAATGGAACTGTTGCAGGTATGTAGACCACTTCTGATGGTGATCATTTTCAAATTTCCCTTGGGTCTGTATGAACTACAGGGGTCAATGGTCTATGTGGATGATCGTTTCCTCCCCCAAAATGTAATGCTTCCATTGTCAGCAGGCCTACACAATGGAATACATCTCTTTATCATAAGTGGGATACTTCTATACTGTATCTGAAAGTGTTTCACTATGATATGCCACTAGATTCCCGTGTTGAGTAAGGACTGCCCCAATAGCATAGTCAGAGGCATCTGTCTTGACCTCAAATGGTTGTTGTAAATCTGGTAACGCAAGCACTGGTGTCGTGCAGAGGAAATCTTTCAACTCTATGAATGCCTTTTGTTGAGATTTAGACCAAAAGAATTTTGCTTTCACTCCTCCCTTGGTGACTTGACTCAAGGGCCAAGTGATATGAGAAAACCCCAACACGAACCTGCGGTAGAAGTTGGCAAGACCTAGAAAGCTACGGAGCTCTGTTAGAGTGGTTGGAGATGGTAAATCCTGAATGACTTGGATCTTGGCTAGATCCACATGAACCCCCTGTTCATCAATAATGTATCCCAGATACTGAACCTAGGTCATGCCAAAAGTGCATTTCTCCAAATTGGCACATAGCTTGTGTTGCTGCAGTGTTTGGAGAACTTGTCGAATGTGGTGGAGGTGCTCTTCCCAACTCTAGCTAAAGATCAGAATGTCATCCAAGTATACCACAACAAATGAGTTGGTGAATGGCTGCAAGATGTAATCCATTAGCCTCATGAAGGTTGCAGGATCATTCGTCAATCTGAAAGGCATAACCAACCATTCAAAAAGGCCCTCCTTGGCTTTGAAGGCAGTCTTCCACACATCAAAGGGTTCGATTGGTACCTAGTGATATCCTGACTTCAGATCGATCTTGCTAAAATATTTCACCCCCTTTAGTTGGTCTAGGAGGTCATCAATCTGTGGGATCGGGTACCTTTTATGGATAGTAATCTTGTTCAGTGCCCGATAGTCATTACAGAGTCTCCAAGTCCCATCCTTCTTCTGTACCAACACGATCGGGCTCCCACAAGGTGATGAACTTGGTCGGATGTGACCTTTCTATAGGAGCTCCTGAATCTGCCTCTTGATTTCATCATTCTCCAAAACAGAGCACCGATAAATTGGTCCATTGGGTAGCGGCGCACCTGGGGTAAGATCGATGGAGTGCTTGACCTGACAGTGCAGAGGAACCCCTGCGAGGGAAGTGAAGATGTCCTTGTACTCCTCCACGACCTTGTCCATCTGTAGTTGTTGCGCGGAGGGGCCCTATTTGGAGGTCGTGGCCACCGTCTTCTTCCTTCCTTGAGGGTGTGTCATCAGGAAAACAAATTCCCCTATTTTGGAAATGAGCTTATTGCATTGTTTTGCAGTAATCAAAGAGATGGTGGTCGGAGGTGCTACCTCTGGTATCCTATACAACTTATTTCCCAATGTAATAATAACAGCACAGGGCCTTGATTCATACACATCATGTCGCTTCCACAAGTATGGTTTTCCCAATAATACATCATGAACTTCAAGGGGAGCAATGTCACACAATACCTCATTCGTGAAGGGCTTGATTTTGTATGGCAGGTAACACTGCCGGCTCATGTGAAGATCCCGTCCTTGGTGAAGCCACCCAATGGTGTACGGTTGTGGATGTGCTGTGGTCGGTAAGCCCAACTGCTTCACGAACTCTGCCGAAATGAGGTTCTTTTGGCTCCCACTATTGACAATGAACTGTAGTGGGGAGCCCTTTACCCACATCTGGGAGTGGAATAGATGCTCCTCCTCCTCTGGATCTTCGGGTTCATTTTTCTGGATCTTGGCTGTAGCAACAGTGGCGTTGGGATTTGTATCAATGATCTGCTTCCCTTTGTCATTCCCCTTATCTGTTTCTTACTCAGAGTTGGAACATGCATCTGATTCTGAAACCTTTAGCTCAGCCACCAATGACTGCTTGGCCCGACACTCACTTGTGTTGTGAGTGGAGCTCTTATGGAACTCACACCATTTTCCCGTGTCCTTTTTCAGCTTCGCGACACTGTTCTTTGCTTGCAGCTTTGGCGAGTTTTCTTGGGCTGCACCGCCTTGGCTTTGTCCTTTGTTTTGTGGTTTAGGGGCACCTTTCCCTTGCTTTGGATTCGCAGATCCAAAGTCTCGCTTCTTTTATTTAAACTTCTACTCAACCTTGACAGCATATCGGTATGCTGTGCCGAGTGAGGAGATGTTCAGGAATTCTATTTCTTCCTGGATGTACTTGTGCAGGAAACCACGGTATTTGAGTATCAAATGCTACTCCGAATCCTTGATACCCAACTTTATGCGAAGGGTATGGAAAAGATTGGTAAACTTCGACACGTCTTGGTCCCTTCCCTGCCGCAGCATGGTCCACTTTATGTATTCATCCTCATAGATTCTGACAGGGTAGTACTGCTCCTTGATGGCATCCCGGAATGAATTCCAGGTGGGTGCGGCTAAAAATAGTGAGTCGGTACTTTCATCCTTCTGCTCGCAGTAGGTTTCCCACCAGTCCTTGACGTGGGGGGCTGCTTTGAAAAGAGCAAAAACAATCTTTTCCCAACTCGAAAATTCATGAACAGAAAAATAACCCTCTAGCAGATTTAACAACTTATCTACAACATCTACGTCTATCTGACCCTCGAATATGGGGATTTAAAAATTAACTTGTACCTTAAAGGGCATGGCATTTCCAGACTAGCTGCTAGAAGCCGATGCATCGCTTTTGGGTAGCCGTTGAAGGATCTGGGCAAAGTTGTCCATCATCGTGTTCTGTTGTCGCTCGAGGGCTTCTTCGAGCAATATTTTGATAAGATCTCCTACCCCCTCATCTTTCTTCTCATCCTCCATGGGAGGCTGTTGAGATTTGCGAGGTTGGTCTTGCAAAGGTTTGACCAGTTCAAGCCCTAACTCCTTATATCCCGACCTCGTAGGGGACATGCAAAGAAAAATAGAGAAAAAGCAGACCGCTCTGATACCACTAATCCGGACTTAAACAGGAACACAATAAATGATAGAGATAAGCATCAACACAGATATGCAACGAAAATAATACTTCATTTCATTACTGTAGAATACTGAAATATGCTTACAAACAGTAATGGAAATAAACCAGCTAGGGCGATGGTAGCTTATTTCTGAGAAGAGATGTGGTGGCTACATGCCTCTAAACTATGTTACAATGAGGCTCGAAAGCCTATTTATTGTTGAGAAACAATGGAAAACCCTTAGCATTCCAAAACCTAACCCGAGAAGATGAAACGCCAAACTGTGGGCCCCGTTTGGGTAGATTGGTACATCAACTTCCCGGGGTCGTAACTTTGGCATACGATCTCTGTTTGACGCATACAATAGCTCGTTAGAAAGATCTATCTGAGAAATACCACTTTGGTAGGGGAAAAATAGGTCTGTGGACCCATGTTGCCCCCATATTTCGCAAAAAACTTCGTTTAGGGCCTCAAAATGGCTCTAGAAGTTCAGGACCCGAAAAAACTGCTAAAAATAGTAAGTTGTGCTACAATTAAGGAAACTGAAAATGCTGAGAGAAACAATGATGGGGGTCCAGATGGACTTGGCAGGTGGCCGCCAAGATCCACCAAGATCATTCACGTGGGAGTTTCTTATGTAAATGTTATAAACAATTTAACATAAAACATATGTTGAACGGTAGCAAAATAACAACAAAGAACATCAAAATACAACACACAACACAGATATTTGATGAGGAGTTCACCACTCCTAGGCTATGTCTCCTTGATTCTACTTCCAATGCTTGGGCCTCTCCATTATGCTCCAGATTACAACAAAAGTGTGGTTACCATTCTCAAATGCCCCTTAAACTTGTCTCAATGAGTTCAGAATAGCAAAACTGCTAGAATTAACTCTTTTTGCACCTAATTTGGATAATAACAAAATAAGTTATAACCTTTCCCAGCTCTCCCACTATTTTCTCCTCCAAATCTGGCTAACTTCCAGTTAAATTCATTATCCGGAGCTAATTCTGGCAGTTTAGCCGAAATTGACAGTCCCACCAACTTCCCCACTTATCTCGTGGTTAAGGCCGAGTGGTCACACAGTGGTTAGATCCATCGTTTAGGTGACGATTCCAGAAGGCTCCATCACAAATCGCAACCGCAATCAGCGGAACCATCGACATACAGGAATTCTTCGATAAGATAGACCTTCTAGAATTATAAAACTCAACATATACCAATATTGTATCTAGCGCCCTATCACAAATCGCAATTGACGATTACAACCAGGGCCACTTTGTAAACACTAGCCCCTTTTGCGATTGCGATATGTGATATATCGCATCACAACTAAGCTCTGTCAGGGGCAGATTCATAACCACTTGTCCACCTCTGATATGCAATATGTGATATCACAATCTAAATTGGAAATGTTGGGGGGCGATTCCATAAGCCACTTCTTCCTTTTGCTCCGATATGAAATATGTGGGACCCAATGGAAACTTGCCACTTTGTGATTCCCCATTCACTGAGACCTTTTCCATGTCATCTCCTCCTGCCACCTCGATTAGTCAAATTTGAACTTTGACTTGCTCTAACTTCTTCATACAAGCTCGGATTTGAATGACGTTCACACCATTGGAATCAGAATGACGAGCTCCTTGATTTGAAGCCAAGTTTAAAAAAGTATAACACTTTCATTTTTGAGCATAATTTTGAGCACCTTATCACCAGCTTGGTCTCAATTGCGCATTGCACAATCCCTCCACAAGCTCAATGCTTGAGCTCCTAAGCTATGCAATTTTGTATTGCCAAGCCTCCTCTATATCTTGGAACTACACAATGGGATGATCCTGTGCCCATCCCCTCATCTTGTTAGACTGACCTTCAAAATTGTGCATTTTTCTCCCTCATCCCAGCCTGGACTATGCATTTCATAGTCTCAATGTTGGGTGTGGAGCATGATTATTTAGAGGTCTTTGTTTCAGCCGGATGTATACCCCAAGAAGTTTGTACACCCCTCCACGCACGGGGGGTACGGGGGGGACTTGTCCCCCCGCGGGGTTCCGGGGGGGCTAATATCCACTGACTGGGGGCTCTCGGGACCAATAGTCCCCCGGCGGGGGTTTCGAGGGCAGCTCCCTCGAAGCTAAAAACAGATGTAAAATTGCATTGTAAAAGTATAGTAATTTCTAGTCAATCTGGGCCGTTCATTAGGCGGATGATCTGACAGTAGAACTTATGTTTAGTTTAGGGTTTTTCCCCCTAGAAGGCAACCCCTCTCTTTGTATGAGGGCTTTGTATTGAGGCTATGTAATAGATGTGTATTCTCCAAGTGAGAAACAGAGAGGTGAGACTAAGAGAGAAAACAGAGGATATTACAGAAGATTTGTTGTAGGTTGTGTCTCTTCATTTTGTTGGATTATAGAAAGGAAGGACTTGTTGTTCGGGGTGGACGTAGCCCAAACTGGGTGAACCACGTATATCTGTGTCTCTCTAGTTTTATGCATTTTTTTCTTTATATTTATGCATTATTCTATGTGTTCCATTGCTCTATAATATATAATTTTCTAACAACCTGTATTAGAGCTGAAGGTTTATTTGGTTGATAAACTCGTAGGAAAGAAGGGTTCCTTGTTCGAGTGGGAGCATTGGTAGAAGATGGTAAGTTTAGGGTCAAAAAATTTAACGACCAAAACTCCTCGTTGTGGAAGATGCAGATGGAAGATTATCTGTATCAGAAAGATTTGTACCTACCATTGGGCGGAAAAACAAAGATGCCAATGGGTATGACAGATGAAGAATGGAACCTTCTCAATAGACAGGCACTCGGAACAGTATAGTTGTGCCTCGCAGCGTCGATCGCCTTCAACATTTCAAAGGAAACAACGACATAGGGTTTGATTAAGGTGTTGCTGAAACTATATGAAAAACCCTCGGCCTCAAACAAGGTATATTTCTTATGAAACAGTTATTTAATATGAAGATGTCGGAAGGTGGATCTGTTGCAGACCATTTAAATGATTTTAATACTATTACAAGTCAGTTAAGTTCTGCAGGGGTAAACTTTGATGATGAATTTAGAGCTCTATTATTCTTGTGCTCATTGCTAGAAAGTTGGAATGGTTTAGTAATGGCCATTAGTAACTCTGTTTCTGGATCTAGTACTTTAAAGTTTGATGATTTTGTCAGTGCTATCCTTAGCAAGGAAATGCGATGAAAAAGCTACGATGAGACATCGGGTAATGCTTTGAGTGCAGAGTCTAGGGGAAGAAAAATGGAAAGAGGAAAGAGCTCAGGATATCGTAGTAAATCAAGGAAAGGTAGATCCAAGTCCAAATCAGGGATAGTGTGTTGGAAATGCGGAAAGAAAGGACACCTAAAGAAAGACTATAGATCTGGAAAGGGAAAAGAAGGAGATGCACAATAAGAAAATGATCATGAAGCAAGTGTGATAGGTGAGGCGTTACAAGATGCTTTGATTCTTTCTTTCGAAAATATTATTGATTCCTGGGTGGTAGATTCAGGGGCCTCATTCCATGCCACACTTGATAAGAAATGTTTTCATGACTATGTTCAAGGAGATTTTGGACAAGTTTGTTTGGGTGATGATAAACCTTGTAAAATTGTTGGAATGGGTAAGGTTCTTGTAAAACATCAGAATGGAAACCAATGGCTACTAAAGGAGGTAAGGCATGTTCCAGATCTAAAGAAAAATCTGATTTCAACAGGGCAGTTAGGTTAGTGAAGGTGTGTGACAACTTTCACAGATAAAGCTTGGAAGGTCACCAAAAGGAGCCCTGGTAATAGAAAAAGGCAAAAAGGTTGGTACATTGTATTTATGCAATGGTATTTCTAACTTTGTTAATGCTTTAACTTCCAAAGGAGAAGATGCAGCATTATGGCATCATAAGCTCGGACACATGAGTGAAAAGGGGATCAAGATTCTTCACTCAAGGAATTAGTTGCCGGGTTTGAAGAATGTTGATTTGGACTTCTGTGAGAATTGCATTTATGGAAAATAGAAGAGAGTCAGATTTCTTAGAGTTGGGAAAGAAAAGAAGAGCGAAAAATTAGAGTTTGTGCATACAAATGTATTGGGACCTGCTCAGGTATCATCTCTCAGTGGATCTCGTTATTATGTTACTTTTATTGATGATGCAACTAGAAAAACTTGGATTTATTGTATTAAGAATAAATCTAGTGTATTTGATACTTTCAAGAAATGGAAAGCTTTGGTTGAGATTGAGACAGGAAAGAAATTGAAGTGTCCCAGATCAGACAATGGAGGTTAATATTGCAACAAAGAATTTGATAGGTACCGTTTAGATCATGGAATTCATAGACAGAAGAAAGTTCCAAGAACACCACAAGAAAATGGTGTGTCAAAAAGGATGAACAGAACAATCATGGAGCATGAAAGGTGCATGAGATTGAATGCAGGATTTCCTTTACAGTTTTGGGCAGATGCTGTAGATACTGTTGTTTATCTAATAAACAAAGGGCCTTCAAGTTCCTTGGATGGTGGTGTTCCAGAGGAAGCATGGACAGGAAAAAAGGTAAACTACTCTTTTTTAAAGCCTTTTGGTTATGAGGCCTTTGTGCATATTAATAAAGAAAATAGAATAAAGCTTGAGGCAAAGTCAAAGAAATGTACCTTTATTGGATATGGTGTTAATGATTTTGGTTATCGCTTATATGATTATGAAAATCACAAAATCATTAGGAGTAGAGATGTAATATTCAATGAAAAGGTCTTGTATGAGAATCAGTTGCAGGAAAAGAAACAGGAAAAAGAAAACAAGGAATACACAGTTCTTGATGAAATCACTAAAAAAGTAAAGGTGCCTAAAAATAATAATAATCAACAAACACAACAGCAGCAACCACCACAATAGCAACAGGCACCCCAAACACCTGAAAGCGGTGTTAGAAGATCTACTAGGATAAGTAGACCCCCTGAACGATACTCTCCTTCATTATATTATTTATTGTTGACTAATTCCAGTGAACTCAAATGTTATGAGGAAGCAATGCAGGTTGAAAGCAAGAAGAAGTGGCAGGTAGCCATGGGAGAAGAGATGGACTCCTTAATGCATAACCAGACTAGGGACTTAGTCAGATTTCCTACAGGTAAAACTACATTGCAAAATAAATGGGTTTATAGGCTGAAGGAAGAAGATGGAAGAAAACAGAGGTATGAAGCTAGACTTGTGGTGAAGGGGTTTTCAGAAAAGAAAGGTATTGATTTTGATGAAATATTTCTCTTATTGTTAAAATGACTTCAATCGGAACTATTTTAAGTCTAGTGGCAGTTGAAGATTTGCATCTTGAGCAATTAGATGTAAAGACAACCTTTCTCCATGGGG
>APFE030759004.1:12397-26944 GCA_000404065.3 Pinus taeda | reverse complement strand
ACTGTGAGAGAAAACAAAGGATATTACAGCAGATTTGTTGTAGGTTGTGTCTCTTCATTTTGCTGGATAATAGAAAGGAAGGACTGGCTGTTCGGGGTCGACGTAGCCCAAACTGGGTGAACAACGTATATCTGTGTCTCCCTTGTTTTATGCATTTTCTGTGTTTACATTTCTGCAATGTTTTATGTGTTCTATTGCTCCGTAATGTATAATTTTCTAACAGGGTGGCTACTGGGTCAAACTCTGTGGTTGACCAACATGAAGGTTTATTCATTTTCTTGCAGACAATGTAGCTTGAAATTACTTCCTTGGTACTTCTGGGTTGTTGTGGGTGACGGTCGATCAAGTCGATGGTGAGGTGATGGTCCAGCTATCAGAGGGGAATTCGATCGTCAGAACTTCAACAAAGTGACTAAGTGTGTGAATGAGTGAAGGATGCAGACGAGATCTTGAAAACATATACTTACATGAATTGACGATGAGATGACTCAAACCATCCTGACAAACATGCTCAACATGATTGATCGATGGTATAAGTGACAGACGGAAAACTTGTGATTGATTGTTGGTCGACCGTGATGACACTTGCAAAATAGTGAATGTGACTCCATGTGTGAATGCGACAGATGTTTTCATAGCAAGCACAAAAAGTATACATGAAGCGAAGACTATGGGTATAACTAGAACACGATCGCAAGCATGACTTTGAAATCAACATGTAAGAACTTGTGTTAAATGATCAAGCAAGGTGAGTGAAAATAATCGCACGACCTCACGAAGTGATCCCGAGTGTGTGTGTGTAGTCATCAAGTGAGACTCTCAAGGGAGGCTCTGAAATTGGTTGTAGGCCAAAATTTTGGAGGGTGGTAGTAGCCGCTACAACAGTTGGCAACACACTAGTAGAACTCCAACTTCTTTGTGTTGGTTCATCAATAGCATAGGGCCTTGGTCTTTTGGGGAGTATTGAATTGTTGTGCGGGTTACTTCGACTTCCCCACTTACCTCATGGACATACATGGTTCACCTTTTTCCAACTCAGTCAAACACAATCAAAAGTTCAGCTTGATCACATTGTTTCAAATTGAGGAAGGGTAGTTTAGCTCACGAGTTGAATATTTTCAAAGTATAATTTTTCATCTCTATTGTTGCTCTGGTGCCAGTAGGTCTATATAGTACCCCGGTGGAGTCATGTAAGAACACATGCATTTCTCCACTGCTAGTGAGTATGGTCAGTAGTTGCATGCTTCACCTCTCTACAGAGGAAGCCTTTCTCTTCTTTCGCCTTTGTATTTTTCAAGAGGACTTTGGATAGGCACTTATTTATTTTTGGGGTAGAAGAGGGATCCCGACTTATTGAGAGAAGAAGAGGTTGTTCCTTTAGAAAAGCATGTAACACCCTTCACATAGGTTTTCTCGTTTAGATTCTCCCCTTCTCCATTTCTACTAGTTGGATAAGCTTGAAAACATAGAGTAGAAGGTTGAGTGCATGGGGCTTCCCAGTGTGGACATAGGTTCATGGTTGGACTAAAACTTCCCTCACAAACGACTCATATTTCCTATCAGGACTTGATTGGCCAAGGCTATAATGAAGCACAGAGAAGACAGACACAAGGCTAGCCAAGTGTTGCACTGTCACAAGTTTCCCAAAATTTAACAACATACTCTATTCAAAATCTAGATCGCAGTAGCTAGAAACACTTATTTCTAGAAACAAAAATAAATAGGTATCAAGAAAAAAAAACAAACATAAACAAAAATAGTAAGCGGAACAAACGAGATAAGAACAAATATAGTAAGTAAGGAAGACAAAATAAAAACAAAAAGTAGCAAGCAGACAATGTACATGGCATGGGACGTGGCCCGACCTATTGTAAATAATGCTTGAGATCTTGGTCGTTGACAAGAAGGTTGTCAAACCTCCTGTCAAGTGATTAGAGCCAATAAGTGTTTGGGCCAAGCTTGTTGTGCACTGTGTGCATATTTCATATCAACATATCATGGATTGAATGCAACAAGTTCTTACATGAGAGACAGGGTGACGGATAACCAAGTATTGATAGATGTGCAAGTCCTTAGGTACTTCACCTAGCTTGTTTTAAGAGTCGCACATAGTCCATGTGAATCTAACCTACAGACACAAACAAGAAAACAAACCAAAAGGCAAATAAAGAAGTAGAAGCAAATGCAAATGCAAATCGAGTTGGCAAACAAACAAACAAGCAAGAGAACACATAAAGAAAGAAGAAATCATGCATGCAAGAAAGCAACTCAAAGAAAATACTACTCCTACTCCTAAGCTAAAAGTGCATCGATCATCTCATGTGAAGTGATACTTCCAATGTAGCGAACGGTGCATTGGCCGACCTATGTTGGTGAAGGCATGGTTTGTGATCATCGCAGTTATGTAAACTAGCAAGTATGAAAGGTATAACGATGAAGATGGACAAACTTCCAGCTTACAAGCATCCATAGAACAAAAGTGAGTGAAATCTCATTTCATGCAATCTGTGGACTTTCGATGTTGTTGTTCTACACTATGTACAAATGTTTAGTGTATGCATTCTCTTGAGTGTGACATGCAAGAAAATGTGAGAAAGGTACACCACTTATGTTGTGCAAGTGTGCTTTCTATGTCATATTCCTCCAATGCATGAGTGATGGGATCATGTAGTTCGAGTGGAGGAAATGAAATCTGAGTGTTAGATTGATTTTGAATGCAAAGAAGAGAGTGATGAGCAGTCTTTAGTGTTTCAAAAATTTCCTGATCAAAAGAAAAACCAACCTTAGGACAACAAGGACGTGACATAACCATTAGCTCTAGCTGAAGTGCCTTGATAATACATGGGGTTTCAAATTCATTGACAGATAGATCATCATAGACCAGTGTCTTAGATAGATTAACAACGATTGAATTAACCTTGTGATCAGATGAAGAAGTAGAGAGATCACGATAACCAAAATAAGAAAATTTAGGATGTTTGTTAGCATCCTCATGATTTGATGAATTAGGTAGATGGGTAGATGAGAAACAAGGATGTTCGCCCTTTGTGTTTTCATAAATGACAGATGATAGATTGAACAGATTTTTGGAAGATGAGTCTTCCCCGAAATGTAATGAAATACTGACATCCGATGTGTCCTGTCAAAGATTGGAAATGGTAACATCCAAGAATGAGTTTTCACAGGGGAAATCAATAGTGGTAGAATCATAACGGATGTCAGGATAGAGCGGATGATACATGAATGTAAGGGAGTTATCCTTCACTGTGGGTTCCTCTTTAGATTCCCTGACACAGTCATCATGAAAGATGGTACAGGTTGGCTTCATAACACCAACTCCATCATCAACATGATCATCATTCACAACAGGTGAGGAGTCCTGAATTGAAGAGTGCAAGGCAGTACAATCTAGAGGCTGAGGTATGAATACACGTGACAACCAACATGCTTGCAAGAAAAATCTGTGTGCATATCAAGAGAAGGGGGGGTGGGAGGATGTGGCAATTCAACAGATGTGTATGCATGTTCTCCCACATCACTCTGCAATGGTAGAGCTGTTAGATGAAGTGAAGGTGGACAATCACTTGTGACAATAGCTCTACATTTCTATGATATCGCAGCTCCATCACCGAGATATGTTGAGAAGGATTCAACAATGTGAGCAGAAGGAGATGAAAAGACTCTTATAAAGAAGTATGTCAAGAAAATAAACATTGATGATCTCCCTGACTTATATTCACAAGAAAATATCATTGCAAGAAATTTTGTTAATAAACTAGGATTGGCGGTTTGACGTCATTCTAGCCCATATCAATTAGGTTAGGTATATAAGGACATAGAAATCAAGGTAGAAAACATAGTGTAAAATAGTAATTTCTAGTACTACTCATTATGTTTATGAAGTATAATTTGATGTAGTGCCACCTAATTCATGTGGATTTGTGTTTTTGAGTCCCTATATGTACATGTGGGATCTAATATTCATGCAGAGAGCTAATAAGTACTAACTTATCAAGGAAGAAAAATCCTTCATCATCAATGCACATAAGGGAAACTCAAATATTTCATTGGTAAGTTCCAACAAAGCTTAAAAGTTGATTAGCTCTAGAAATATGTTTAATTATTCATAAGAGAAAATAAATGTATACAGGACTAAGTTAGAGGAAAGACATCCCTAAAGGGGTGCATTAAGAAGAAATGAGAATAAATGGAAGAGTTGATATCAACGCATAGGTGAATGGGTTAGGATCCTAAAGGGATACCAAAAATGTTAGAAATACTGAGGAGTGGGGGTGAATTAGTAGTTCATTATAATTCAACGCTTACCTAGTTTTCACTCTTCTTTACAATGTCAACTAAATCATCTTTTAACTAGGATCACATTATCACAACATTCATAATTTTTGTCCCTGCAACAAACACGCTCCAAATTTTTTCCTATACTTGTATTTTGGAGCCTAATCTAGATCTTGCGATTGGTCGTTCAGTGGTCACTTCTTGATCTATCAAAGTCACTTACTCATGCATGCGCAGTTTGCAATGAGTTCATGAATGCATTCTTCCACACAAACTTGAAGAAGCATAAGCACAGTCCATCAAGACAATGTTTGTTCAATTTTGAACCCATGTCGATAGTGAGTGCACATTTTCATTGACATTCCATCACTTTTGCTTGTGTTTGTACTTCTATTTAGGTGAATTTTCGAAACTATCGCTTTTGCGAACCTTCATTTTGCGAGTGTCATTTCCATGATTTTTACTATCCATTTTTCTTTATTTCACTTTAGTTAGTGCTGCTTTCATGTTATCATCATTATGGCATGTGTCGATTTCAATATCCTTCACATATTGCAAGTGTTGCTATCCATTTTCTCTTCATATATTAAATGTTGCCTTTACACATGTTAGCTATTGCACAATGTGTATAAGCTCATTTTGGTCATTTAAATTGTTTATCTTCCATAAAATGAGTTGATCTTACCATGTAGAAACCTACTACACCATTTACAAAGTTTTTCACATTTTACCACGAGTATCATCACGATCATCGCAATGTATCTTTAGTGTCAGACTTGTCGTAAAGTCGTTGCAAAGTTGTCTCATTGAGGAAAATATGTTGTTAATGTGTTCTTGATGATCTATTTTATTATATTGTCAAGTGTTCTAAGTATGTGATCATAGTTAGGTCATATCACTATTCACATCAGTCTCATTGATCCCACACTTGGACATTTTTCGAAAACTTCCCAGCAATTCTAACCTCATCCAACCTTCCTCAACTATGCATTGTACAGTTCTAACACTCAAGCTACAACCCTGTCCCTTAACACTACTGAGTGCACATTTCTTGCCTCCTAGGACAGTGCACTAAGTAGTGCCAGTGCTGAAGCACAGACCTTGGCACCTGGAATTGCACAATCCAACCCTCTAGCCTGGCCCAAATTGCACATTGCATACACTATAATCTCAAGCCCAAACCCTGAGCTGTTGAAATACTCCACTACACAACCACCAAATCTTCTTTGCCTCCCAAAAATTCACAATTGACTGAAACAATGTAAAACCTTTTAATCTAACTCACTGAGCCTCAAAACATTCAAATTTGTCTACATAGCCTCGCCTGAACTGTGCCTTGTACAGTATCAATGGTAAAGCCTCATCCTTGAGCTCTTGAACTAAATAATTTTGCAATCACATGAGCTCCTCTATATTCTAGAACTGCGCAATGGGAAAATCAGTGTTTAAGGCATCATCCTGACTCCTTGAGCTCCCCAACTGGAAAATATTTTTTCTTAGTCCAAGCCTGAATTATGCATTGCATAGTCTCAAGGCTCAAACTTGACCCCTGACTACCTGAGCTATGAAGTTGAATAGTCATTGAGCCTGTCTCTTAGCCTACCACCCAGTTCCGGCTTAGTCATTGCATCATCATGCAACATTTTAGATAGGCGTTTATCAGACTGATGTCGCATTGTCGTAAGCAAATTGAAGATGCAAGAATTGTATCATGCTATGGAAATATGATGAAGAAGGAGATGGAGAAGGAGGACATTTTATAAGACACATATGGAGCTGAAAAGATAAGATGATGATTAGACAAGAAGACAAAGGAACACTATACCACAATAGAAGACAAAAGAGGAGGACCACATGAAGAATCCATCCGATTCACAAACCTTTGGAGGGTAGATATGAATAACAAAGCATATCTCTCATGAAGATGAAGCATTGGATACATCTCTTATTGAAGATAGAAATAGAGAAGAAACAAAAGGACATCTTGGCACTGGCACATCGTCATACAATCCATGTCATCAATGTCATGTCATGTCCAATCATTATTCATCATATGCCACATCATCATATGCCACATCATTATTGTGGATTATTTAGTTATCTATTCAAAATTAACTGTAAAGTGGAATTCCAAAGTAGAGAGTGAGAATATGAAGAGTCATGTAAAAGTAAAAAATTCATAGGAATTCAAACAATCATGAGGGTAGTCAAAGAGTCATAAGAAAGGTGAAGCATCACGTCATTGGTTAAATATACACCTTTGTTGTATGAGCAAAGGAATGTTCACCTTGTCTCCTCCTACAAGGCATTAGAGAGACCAACGACTTGTTTTGAGGAGTAAGGAGTGGCTCCAATGCTCCACTATTAGTGTTAGTGTTGTTCATTGTATACATGTGCCTTGGATCCTTTACTTAATATCAAAAGCCTTATGAACAACATGTTCTTCATGCCTGGATTACAAATATTTGTAAGACCATTCTATGAATGTTTATAATTCATGTTTTGTTTCATCTGTGCTAAAGTAGTTGAATTATTTTGGTTATTTTGGTTCTTATCATATTGAGAATGTGTCGTAATGGTTATTTTCATTGTTGTATCCTCGTGAACTATTATGATGGATATTAGACAAACATTTCTTGTTGTATTGGTTGCAATGACCGTCACATATTTGTGGACTATTCTGATGTATGTGGAACATATTTTTCTTGTTTATGTGTGGCACTACTAGAATGGTACTATTACCTCTCTCCTAGAGGTTCACTTCTTTTTCCCCTCTGCAGTAAAATAACTTTGACACACATACAACCGAAGACTCACCACGCACACCCCCTTTCTTGTCGAAGGCACATTTGCACTCCTCTCCCATGTTGATAGTTAGAGTCGAGGAAAATCTGTAAGAATACATGAAAATTGGGCCAATACTCCATATGGGGCTCTTATTCCAATCAATGTGATGTCTAATTGGTACTTCACATAAGGGAGACGCCTTGAATGTTTATATTTAGAAGACTTGCCTCTACTTCACCAATATTTCTTTTAGTTCGAAATTCTTGTGAAGGAGCAGCTGCCCGAATTGGCTAGGAAGTTTGAGCGACAGATGATCACGCCAGCGATGTATGCAAGCAGTTGGTTCATGACTCCTTTCTCTGCAGACTTACCATTTCCATTAGTTGTCCAGATTTGGGACGTTTTTCTCTTCGAGGGTATGAAGGCCGTTTTAGGATTGGGCCTAACACTGCTCAAGTTATTTCATAACCATATGTTGAAGTTTCCTTTTTGCGACCTCTTAAAATTTCTGCGAGGGTTACCAGAGGAGGCTTTGGATGCGAATATATTGATTCCAATGGCCTGTTCATTTAAAATCTGAGAGAAGGTTAAAAGAACTGGAGTTATATTATCTGGTAAGCCCTGATTAATCCAATTGATTATCTGGATGTCGATGACTAATCATCTACTTAGTAGAAAATGATGATGATGGATGGATCTTAATGAATCCAAATGGTGATCTGGTAAGCAACGAGCACTACATCAGTTTCATGAGAAAATAATTTTGGTAAATATTTGAAAAATCTGAGAATGTATATATTTTGTGGAAATTTAAATAATAGTATTTTTAGCATAAAAATGATAATTATATTAATCAAAATAATGCTAGTAAAAATTAACTTGATCTAAACGGAAAAATTTAAATTTTTAAACTCTTTTCTAGATTATGTTTAAAGGACTTATCAAAATTATTTTTAAAATTAATGAAATTAAAAAAACAAAACAACGTTTATATTTCTTTACAATATTTCTCTAAATAATTAAATGAATTATAATTTAGATTTTAGCCTCCTTTATAACTAACTTGACCCAAATCTAATCTTCCCTCTTAAAGTGACCTCAGTAAGCATGGGTGAAAGAAGACTGATCATAATGACTTCTTATTTTAGAGATTATTTTCATTCCCACCTTTAAAAACGAATGAAGAGGTTCTCAACCTAGGAAATTTGGTTTATCATTCAAACCCAATCACATTCAAACTCAAATGTTTTGATTTATAATAAGATCATACATGTTAATGAAGATTAGCAAGGTGATGATTAGGAAGGAGGGTGTGAATGCTTAAAAATAAAGTACAAATTCCAACCAATTTTAGAATGTATTTTTGGAAATTTAAATGTTGAATTACTATTTATATAATATCCTCGTTTCATTTGTTATTTTTAGTCTAATAAATAATGTTTAACTTTTACTAAGAATTATTGTCTACCATTATTTATGTGTTCTTTAAAAATTTAAGAAATACAAATAAAAATTTAATTGTACAAGTTTATTGCCAACTAAAATTTATGGAAATCTTTATCCCTTACTAGGAAGTTAAAATTTTCATTTATATATCACTCCATTTTTTTCTGGAAACATAATTTGCACTTCAATAGAAAAAACATGTTTCTATATAAATTGGTTTTAATTAATACCACTCAAATATTGAGACTCGTTATAAGCCATCTTCATAATTTTCCTAGCAACTCTGTAGTATTCATCCTTTAGGATGTTTGTTATATGAGATATTCATTAAATTTTTATTTTTAAAAATGTTTACTTCCATAAATTTAGTAAAACCGAATATGATATTTGTTTATTAAATAATTTTATATTATTTTAAGTTATTCTTCACATTCATCCATAACAACTTTAATGGACTAGTTGTCTAACATCCACCTCTTTTAATGTTAAAATATGGGAGCTTGATGGAGCTTTGGTTGTAACGTCTTATTATTGTTGCATGCTTTTGTTCTTGTCCAGCATCATGGAGAAGTATCCTCAACCAAATAGCCTCAGACATGGCTATGCACAGTGCCCGATACTCCGATTTTGCAGAAGACAAGGAAACAACACTTTGTTTCTTGATGCTCCAAGCAATTACCTCGAACCCAATGTTGAAAGTATGACTTTTTATGGATCTCTTGTCAACCAGTTTCCTGCCCTGTCTGAATTTGAAAAATTGTCAAATTAACATCAGAAGAATCAATGTACCTAATCCGAAAGTAAATGGTTCCTTGAAGGTATCTCAAGACACATTTTGCTGCTACCTAATGGTTCTAAAGTGGTTTTGATATGAATTGACTTAACATACTGATTGAGAGTGTTAAGTTTGGTGTAGTAGTAGTCAGATAAATCAGACTCCCAACTAGCTATCTATGCAATGTGGCATTCACTTCTTTAGAATCATTTGAAGTTTAATATTCTACTGCAAAGGCACTTAGGTAACTTTGCATTGCTCCATTCAGAACTTTTTTAATAACCTTATGACATACTTCGCTTGAGTGAGAAAAGTCTGCCCAAAGTCCCTCCTGACTTCCAAACCCAAACAATAGTGTAATTCATTGAACTCTTTCATTTCAAAAACTTGCAACATCTGCACTTTGATTTCTTTAATCAATACATCAACATTTCTTGTAATAATTAGATCATCTACATATAAAGAAATCAAAACAATTTTTCCCTTTTCATCAAACATAGTATACAAATTTGCGTCATTTTTTCTCCTCTTATAACTATGATGCAGGAAAAATGAATGAACTTTTTCATATCATGACTTCGGTGCTTGTTTTAAGCCATATAATGATTTCTTTAATTTGTAGAATAAATGTTCCTTCCCTTCTTTGATAAACCCTCCAAGTTGTTTTAAATAAACCCCTTCTTTTGATTCTCCATTGAAAAATGCAGACTTCACATCTATTTGGTGTAGACTCCACTGATGCTTTGTCACTAGAGCTATCAACAATATACTAGTGTTTCTCTGAGCTACAAGAGAAAAGGTTTCCTCATAATAAATTCGTTATCTTTGTGAGTAACCTTTAGCTACCAACCTAACTTTGTATTTGTCTCCACTACCATCTAATTTAAATTTAGGTTTATATAACCACTTGAAACCTATAGGATCTTTCCCTTCCGACAATTCAACTAAATCCCAAGTTCTGTTCTTCAGTACTGACTCCTATTCCTCTTCCATGGTTTCCCTCCATTTATCATATTGGCTTTTTTCTTTATAATTTCAGGGCTCAATAACATTTCAAGTACTAGTTATAAGAGAATGGTCTCTATACCTTGTTGGTAATTGAGTCTACCTACCTGATTTCCTCAGTGGAAAACTAGCCTTACACCTATCTTGCTCACCCCCTAGCGGACTTGGCTTGCTAAATATATTTGGATCACTAGTTTCTTCCTTTTGCTATTGTTGCAAATGGTTTTCTTTAATTTCCTCATTGTTTTCCTCAATCAAAAAAGGAATGTGCCACCCCTCATAGCCCTTGTATTTGTTTCCTTCATCAATATTCTCATGAAATATCGCATCTCTACTCGCAAACACCTTGTCGGTAGATGGATTAAATAGTTTGTATGCTTTAAAATAAGAGAAATACCATACAAATATGCATTTTGTGGCCTTCAAATCTAGTTTCTTCCTATTCTCTTTAGGAACATGAGCAAACACATTTGAACCAAAAACTCTTAAATGACTAACTACATGCTTAAAACTGTATAAAATCTCTAATGGAATCTTAATGACTTATGCCCATAAACCATTAGATAGGTTCTTGCCTTTCAACATGTTGTGTGCACACTCCACTAGAGTTATGTTCTTCCTCTCTGCAACCCCATTCTGCAGTGGAGTGTGGGGTACTGTAAATTGCTGAAATATTCCATTGTCCCTGCAATATTTGATAAACTGAGCCAGCTTGTATTCTCCCCCTTGATCTGAGTGGAGAATTTTGATGACCTTCTCTATATGCTTTTCAATCATACTTATAAACCCTTTAAAATACTCAAATGTATGAATTTTGTTACTGATAAAATATACCCAAGTATATCTTGTACAATCATAAACAAATGCTAAGAAATTTTATGCTCCTCCTAATGATATTCTCTACATTGGTCCACATATATCAGTGTGCACATGTTCTAGGATATCTCTCTTTCTTCTATTTAAACTTGAGAGAAAATCATCCTTGTGCATATTTTGAATTGCATATCCATCAAAATCAACATGTGAGTTTTTTAAAACAGGGAGTCCATTCACCATACCTTTCTTTTGTAGCTGCACTAAATAAGGAAGGATGATGTATCTGAATATTTGATGCAAATATTCTCTCTTGTCATCATTGTTTAAGTCAAAGCTTGGTGTCGCACACTTGTGATATTCAACTTGTACATGCCTCTAGCTCGAATTCCAGATGAAATCCATTTTTGTTTATCCAACAAATCCTTAATGAAACAATAGGTTTTAAAAACTCTACCTTTAGGTTCTGATTTGCAATCATTGGAGCAAAGATTAGATTATTTTTAATTCCTAGTACATACATCACATTCTAGATTTGTCTAATATTTCCATCAGGAAAAATCACAAGAATGTCTCCATGTCCTTTGATGTGGTAGGCTCTGTCATCACCAAGGCAGATATTAGCACCATTGTTGGTTTCTTTAAGACTTTCAAGCCAACGCCTTTTACCTGACATGTGAGTGGAAGCTCCTGAATCCACAAACCATGTTTGCCATCATGAATTTCAATAGATAAATAAGAATCAGACAAAAACAATTTGACTTCATGATTCTAGTCTTCATCAGCAAAGTGCCCTATGTTTTTTTTATGCTTGTGTGTGGCTTCATCAACCCTCTTTTTATAACAATTTTTAGCTAGGTGACCATATTTACCACAATAAAAACACTTGGTTCCTAAATATATTATGGCCGAAGACATCCCTTGAAGTGGCTTTCTTTGGGGTGTACCACTGCCTTTATGTCCTGTGATGGGTTTCCCTCTGAAAGGCATTTTTTTGCCATCAATGCGAGGTATGAATTATGGGTTTTCGGAGTCATCTACCTCTCTTTATCTTGCATCAATATCCATGTCAATTCTTTGAAATTGGGGGCTCTCCTCTTGGAATTCAAACCTATAATAAACATATGATAATAATCAATCATACCATTCATGGAAATCATGACAAGATCAATGGTTTCCACTTTCTATCCTATATTGCCCAACGTATCTCTAAGGTCTTTGATTAGAGAGATGAATATAGTGACTAATTCATTCTTCTCCACTCTAATGGAGAGGATCTTTGTTGTCAAGAAAAATAAGTGATTTGTATTCTTTATCTCATGAAAATCCTTGAGAGTTACCCATATATCTTTTGTGTATTTGCGTTCTCGATGTGAGGGATAATACAATATTTCACTCATAATTTCAACAACACTGTTTTATTCTCCCTCTTCTCCCTATCCTAAATTGTTGCCGCTATTCCACCTCCTGCTGGAGTTCTCTTTATTTCATCTCAATTTGCAATCCTCTATACACTCTGCACCTCAAGTAATGTCTGCAATTTGAATTTCCAACTTGAGTAATTCATCTCGTCGAGCTTGTTTCTCTCATTTGGGTATGCTTCCGCCAGATGATTATTCATTATGACTGGATCGATATATGGATCTACCACTAGATCCTCAATCTCCAATAGTAAAAAATACACCGGGCATCTAAAAAAACAAGAAAAAAATCTTAGCAACGAGGGCAATATCTGAGGTGGTCTCCAAGGCTCGGATGTGATACCATCATCAGTAGGATCTAAATAATGATCTCCCAAGCAATCCATATTGTCTCAACATCTATGATTGATAGAGATGGAAATATGAGTCGATTAACATGATCCACGATCCCACAACTAATCTAGGTCATGATCCACCTTGATCGACCTAGCCAATCACAATTACTCTAAGCCAATGCATTTTTCACTATCAGATCCATTGTTTTGTTGCAGAATATGAAATATCACTCTAAGGAAAGATGATCAACGTGTTTTCACTCCAGAAACCCGTGCTACTCCCTTCTTTAACCAATGTGGAAAATAGGGTGAAAACCTCCACTGTAACAACTTTACATAGAGAAAAAAAATCTCTCTAGCCATTAAGGCTCCAGTGCATCCAACCACCAAGGCTCTTGAATTAACCAGCAAATAAGGTTCCAATTTTGCCACTAAGGCCCTCAAACCTGCCACTAAGCCACTCCAACCACTAAGGCCCTCAAATATGCCACTAGGACAATCCAGCTACAAAGTCTCTCAAATCTGCCCTTAAGGCACACCAGCCACAAACTCACTCAAATCAGCCATCAAGGCACACCATCTTTGGTACCATGTCAAAATATGGGAGATTAAACTTATAATATGAAACTAACTGCTCACAGGTGAGAAAGCTTCACTTGGAGATTACCCAAAGCAGAGAACGCTCTCCTCCATTAATCATAAAATCAGAAATATATAAGTTACATCATTTTAGGGAGATTATAATTGAATACTAGAAAATAGGAACTAATCCTAATTTAGGGATACTTGTACACCAAATAAGCAAACTCTTTCCAATAATACAATATTTTCAATTAATTTCAACATTTAATTCAAAGGAGGGTATATGAGTCAAGAGAGCTAAAATACAAAGGTGGATATTAGCTAGTGGTCAGATGTGCTCTATGAAATGGTGGTTTAAGGAAGCCGACTAACCAAATGAAATAGAAAAACTGAAGTCTTCTATTCGTGATGTTCTATGAGTAGCCACCATCTTTGGAACTTGACTTAAAAAACATCCTATAATAATTTTGAATCTAGATAGAAGCTAAAATCTTTTAGAAAGTCAAAATGTTACATGATGTTGGTTTAAAGATGACCATTAATTGATGAAGTGGGTAGGAAAACTAAGGTCTTCTACATATGATGTCTTGTAGAGATGATGTCCTCATACTCCTACATCTATATGTTCCTACACCTACATGATCCTTATGTTAGATTATTTAGTGAGTCTTGATAAAAGTCTTTCTCAAATAGTAAAGGAGAATTGTTCTAAAAAATAACGGATATATAATGTTTATTCTTTCTCTATAATTCATCTTTCTTGGAATTGTTACTCAAGTGAAGGAAACTCAATCTTCTCCTACGCATGTTCTAAATATATTTGAATATCGATAAGAGTGACCTTGTTGATTTTGATTATGTTATAAATAATAAATTGTATTATAGTGTTCAATAACTCTATTAATTTATCAAATTGATATTTTTAATAATTCAAGCTCAATAAAAATGAAGGTTGTCAACCTCAATTGGTAATACACCCATTTAAGTATGGGGGATTACGCAGTGCATTATATTAGATATCATTTTTGGGATTCAACTGCGTTAAGTAAGTCATTCAAACGTATGACCATTTCCATGAGAGGTAGTC
>APFE030759004.1:0-11902 GCA_000404065.3 Pinus taeda | reverse complement strand
TTCAGAAACTTAAAAAAAAAATATGCAAATAACAATAAAAAGATACTCTAAATCCAAACTGAAAAATAGTTTAAAAATTATTCCAAGCATGAAAACTTACATTTACTGCAATATGCTATGGGAATCTAATGGTTTCTCAAACAATGGTTGCAAATAGGGTAATACCTCTACTGTTATAGCTCAGAATACTCTCTCAAATTATAACCTTAAGTCTTTGGAGTATGATCTCATTTCAATGATATGCCTAATTGTTCCTTGGAATGCAATAAATAAGTATGAGAGATGGAGCATGAATTGATGGGTTGAGATTTTGTGAGTTAGCCAAATTTCAAGTAGAGTACATTGAAGGGAACCCAAAAATATCATACATGGAGGATGAATGAATGCAGGGAGCAATAATTCATTTGCTTTGGATGACAAACGTAGGATCTCCATTAAGTTCCCCATGACAATCATATTATTCTTCTTCAAAGGAAGAGAAACAAGGGGAGGATTAAGTTATTCTTCAGGAGGAGTTACAAGAGAATCACAATTCTATTAACCACACCAAATCAAATTCCAATGTTTATGTTTGAACTTTGAAGCAACCATCATAATTTATCCTTGCATGAAAATTCTGACAAGTTGTAAGCTCCAGTGAGTTCTTCCCAACATAAAAATTGAATTGTAGTAGTGATTTTTGGGCGTGGTAATCGAATGGAGCTCCTGGGCATTGAATTTTCTAACATGGGCTAAGAGTAATGATGATGGAATGTGCCCTTGAACTGTCAAATGTACCCTTTCAGTGTCAAATGCACCCTTCAAGTTTAGGGTTGCATTTGGGTGTGTCCAAATTTGCTCCAAGATAGCTCGTTGGAAAGCCCTTCAGGTCTACTTTCTATATATGACTTCATGTTTTAATTTTGAGGTCATTTTCCCTATCAAAGTTCCAATCTCCCGAGACTGGACAACACACAACAACTAGGCCAAAAAAGAGGCAGAAAGGTGGTTTTTTATGGTCTTTTACTCTTTTGGTTAACCAATTGTCCTCCAAATGCTTAGAAAATGCACAGGGTTCATTTCCTCATCACTCTAAATCCAAAAGTGTTTACCATTTGCTCATTGGATGCCCAAAAAATGAGCGCAATGCCAAAGGTGCTACGCATTTGACTGTTTCACTCTACTAAAAATACTTAAAAAAAAGAGAAAATCATAACTTGCAAAATTTGTTCAAAAATGGTCAAAATTGGTGGGCCGATAGCTAATCATATGTTTGAGGCATGGAGTGATGCCTAGGCAAGGATATCTAGCCTCCTTCATCCTCTTTCTTGGTCAAGGCTTCAACTTTTTAATGGGCTCTTTTGAGTTTGGCTCTTGCAATTTTGTTTCTCATGGCATAGTACTTCACCATCCTTCTCTGAATCTCAACATCCCTATTTGCCTTTTCTAAGAGGCTCTCAACATGACCATTTACCCTCTTTAACCAATGTTCCTGGTCCTCATTTACCATTTAGGCAAATTGCTCATTCAAGGTGAGCTCATTGGCTAGTTTTGCCTCCCTTTTCCTTTCTAGCTCCAAAGCTCTCTTTAGGCCTCTAGTCCTTGGCCTTCTTCTCAATACTTTTTCATCAAGTTGTTCACCATACTGTGCATATGCCTCATCAAGTAATGCCTTAGAATTTTCAGCCTCTCCCTTTTCTTTTATGAGCTCAATCCTCATAAGCTTACGTTTGACCTCAAAGTGTCTGTTATCTTCTCCTTGATCACAATGGTTGTGTTCTCACTTTCATCATGTTCATTTGAGTCAACTGATTGAAAATCATGCTCTATCTCATGGAGGTGTTCATGTTGCTGGATCTATTACTATAACCTTTTCCTTACCCCTTTGTACCTGCTTTATTGATGAAGATGGAAAGGCCCCTCCCACAATCAGTGGGGAAAACACTTTCCTATGCCCTCTCTGATAGGTATGTGCCATGGTACCTAAACAAATGCTTTTAGGGTTACTTCTCTCACCATGATCAATATGATCTTTCCCATTACCTTCATCTCTACTAGGTGAATGAATAGGATCATGAAATGGTGATGATGGAGGTGATGGTGTGGCTAACTCATTAGATGAAGATGTATGATGTATGGGTTGAGGTGGAGGAATGAAGGTGGATTGTAGAGAAGATGAAGGTGCTTCTTGGCCATGTTGAATAAGTCGGACTATGAAAATATCATTGGATATGAAAGTGTCCAATGCAATGTTAAGCTGATCAAGGTGTTGTAGGATTATCATCTTGATGAGAGAGTGGTGAATGATACTATGTATTTTATGATCATAATCCTTCCTTCGGGCAATGAATGACATATTTCCAATGTCCCCATAAATATAGTAGGGCAAATTGAGCATTTTGACTGTTGTGAAATGCATTAGCAACCAAATATGGTAGGAATAGAGTCTAGAAATCCTACCCTCACATGTGAAGTACTTGATGATGATTTTAATCACTGGAATATCTATCTAGGGGGTAAGAGAAAGGAAAAATCCTCTTTCTCTCATTCTTGTACCTTGGTTTAAGATATGGCTCATAATAGAAATGATCCAATTTTCCTTTTTAAAACCATTTTCTACAATATTTGGGATCCCAGTGGTAGCCGATATGATAGCAGGAGATATAGTGAAGGTGACAGTAGCAAGGGTCGCCTAGTTGCCATTGATTTTAGTGATGAATAATCTGGTCAACTTAGGATGATGCTAGAGCCTTTCCACTTTCTCAAAAAACTCAAAACAACCCATATGTTTAAAGCTTGCCACAATCATGGGAGATTCCATGAGTTCTTTGCTGTTGGTTTGCGCATGTCTGAGGATTCTCCCTCCTTTCTTATATTTCCCCCTCTCTTGTCTTTCTTCCTCACTGTGACTTCTGTGCTCTTCTTCTGCCATGATCTGTTGTTGTCAAAACCTTAGGGAGATGATAAAATAGATTGTGGATGCGAGAAATATGGAAAAATGTGAGGAGATTTGACGAGGAGGGAAATGGGATGTGTGGTATGAGGGAGGTGATACGGGTCAGTCTTTAAGTCGTGGGAGTGGCAATGAAATCCTAAGAAATATGATTTAAGAGTAAAAATATGTTACTAGGGTTTTGAGTTGAGTAATGGAAGCAAGTGAATATGAAACCCTATGTAGATCAACAATGGAGTGGAGGAGTGAATTTATTTCCCACCTAACTCATTTATTGGAGAATTTGATGACAATTTTCGAAGCTTGGAGAAAATGAAGGATGTTCTGGGCAATTTCTGGTCTTCCCAGACAAACGCGCCCTTGAGCTACAGGTGCACAACGCCATTAAAAAATGCACTGGTTTTTCTAGAAAACACTCAACAACGAGACCAAATGCACCCTTCCTTGTCTAAATGTGTCGTCTAGCCTTGTTTTGCTTAAGTTGGCTAGAAATATGAAAATCTTATTTTGCTAAGGAGGTTTAAAAAGGTAGGAGTGAAAATGAAGGTTGCATAGATGTCTTGAGAGCTTTTATACTTGAATGAGCTTTGATTTACGAGTTGCATACCCATTTTCCCCAATGGACCCTTTAGGCAAAGACAAATATTCTCTACCATATTCAAGGATCACCCCAACTTCCCTAGTATTTCCAAACACTTCATCTAAAAATCAATTGTAGATGAATGAGAAAGACTACGATCATGGGCTACAAATTCGAAACAATTCCTTTGTTTCTTCTTTCATTGCATATTCCATGAATGAAACTAATTCTATTACATTCTCAAAATCATGTGTTGGAAAACCTTGTCATTACTCTTATCCACCATAGATGTTTGATTCAAATGGTTTTCCACCAAGTGTTCTCCAACTTTTTGTATCCTAATGAAGATGTGTACTTCATCTAGGAGTTCGGATATATTAAAGGACTTAGGGCTCGAAACTGGTTCTCCTTCCATTTCATGGTACTTAAATTTATGATTTAATTTCCACTGCATCCTAACAAGGAATGGTATGTAATTCATTGATCGAGAAGCGAGAATTGTTGTGTCATATCCTTCAACAGGACAATGGTGATGTGAATATAGTGCAACAACTCTGCTTAACACCATAACTCCCACGAGTGTTACACATTCATGTGGTGTCTCACCATGATTCTTCTATTCACAGTCATCATGCATTCAAGGATAGTTAGAATGTATACTGACAAGGTTGCATATTAGCTGCTGGAGCATAATACTATGAATGAAAGTGGACACAAATGAAGACGAGGTGCTCCCCCATTGACATTGACATGATTCTATGTCCCACTTCAATTCAATTACTAGCCCCGATGTTATTTTCTCATATGTTGCTACTATAAGCCAGAGTCCAAAAGTTGTAGGAAAACAAAAGAAAACCACTGAGATAACTTTTTCCTAACCGGGCTAAGCTAGCATATATTATATGATATGAACAATGTTTTTATTTTGATATGAGAAGAGAATTGTCCACTAGTGACAAGAACAAGTTTTTCTCCACAAACGAAAATATTTTTTTTTTTACCTATGCCAAAGCCACATTGGTTAAATTAATTTCTATATTCACTATTAGGATTCAAATTAAGACTATGCAAGTGTCGATAACCAACAAAAAAACATACACATGTTTACGACCATATTCGAGACTCAAGACTATGAAATTGTTGAGTACCAATAGAAAAAGTAGACAGGTTTTGGTAGAGAGGCAGCAAGCCACAACATTGGAAAAAAGTAGAGGGAACACTTGCATTACTTAGCAAAGGGACAGGCTTTTGACAGGTCAAACAATGAAAATGTTAGACTAGTAGGGGAAAAGTACTGACATAATAATAGGAATGGGCAGGTTAGATGAGCACATAGATGGGCATGCTAGGTACATATATATCATGGTATACTTTTGGCGAGAAAAACAAATTTATCAAGACACATATAAAATGAGCACATAGATGGGTAGAACAAAGCCAAGTTACCATTGAATACTAAACTCAGAATGGAAGAGTTCATAGGTGTTGAGCTAACAAGTTTTAATACCACTCTTTAACACACACACAAATAATAGATTAATTTGGGTTAATTGTGTGATACATATTACTCACAAAATATACATTTAAATATGTTATATATATGATGTTGGATTCAACTTTTAAGATTTCTTGGACTCCCCATGACTATTCACATTCCTTTACAGCAATTTAAATGGGTTGGAAGAGTATCCATAAAATTGTTGGGCCTAAAATTCTAAATGTTCAAATTTCTTTTAATAGTTAGTTCATTTATGAAATCTATTTGTTTTATGAATTATTCTTAACGTAGTTTAGTTTAATTTTTTTGGCTGACATTTTTTGTTCTTTTTCTCGAAATTTAAGAAGGATGTTTTGGAATATTATTAAGATATGTTATTTAGACAATTTGATTTCCTAAATTTTTCTAGAGTGTTGAATTTATTTATGCACTCAAAAACACATAATCTTTCCCAAAAAAAATCAACAAATTCTAACTAGTAAAGACAAAATTTCAATAGTTAGACTACACCATTATGTTTACATTTGATATTAATATGTGTAATGCTACTTTTATTTTAATAAAATCAATTTTGGTAATGATAATTATGGTGTATTGAGATAAACTTAAATATAATATTCTTATAAAATTCAATTAAATAATTTTTTTATTCTCCTCATTTTTTATTTTTTTTTAATTGACCAACTTGAAAATGAAATTTATGAGTTTGTTTTTAATTTTATAAGTTAATAATCTATGGATTTTAGTTTTATTACAAATATTTCGAAAGTTTAATTTAATATTTGTATATGTTGAACATTTTAAAAATAAAAAGAGAAAATATCATCCTTTACTCTATTCCTCTAAAATATTTTAGAGATTCCTTGATACTAAGGTATTTTAGTTATTCCCCCAACATAAAATTTCAGTATGAATACTTGTGATATTTTTTAGGTCTTTACATATGTATGTTGTTTCATCCACTTTTGTGCTACAAACAAGTTTTCCTTCAATTGTTTGATAACCTTTTGTTAGTGCATCGTCTCGTTCTAAACTATTTGAGCCTTTATTATCCCTTTCAAAGGTGATGTTAGAAAAGAAGGATGACTTTGATAAAATTCGATAAATGAATACATTCTAATGAAGTGTGGAAGGATATGTTGTACCACCATTTTTCTAATGGAACCCTCTCGACCCATTGCGTATGTTTACTAGGTCCACAGAAATGTAGACATACTTCTAAAATTTTATTTACAACTGAGAATGGTAAGATGAGATGTGAGTGAATTGAGTGTCCGAACAAGAAAACAATTCAGTGCACAAATATCTAGTGAAAATTGGACCTCCATGACTTATAGTAACCTTTGGTGCTCCATCTAAATTTTGCATTGCTTCCATGAATTCTTTTTCCACTATGATTTATTTAAAAGGATGAGAAATATAGTGAAAATATACATATTGTTTCATTCAATATACCAATACAATCATGACATTCTTTCACTCATATTTGGGTAAACATGAAATAAATTCCATTGAAATTTATTTCTAGTGGTATCTTGGTGTGGTTAATGGTTGTAGGTGCCTTGTGTTCTTGTTATATCTAACTTATTCTGTTCGCATACCATACATTCAACCGCAATTTTTCTTTGCATCTTCTTTAAGAAGTTACACAAAAATATTTGTTGATCCTATGCTATGTTTAAAGAACACTGAATTTCCTACCATAGGGGAAGTGTGTAATTCTAAATGGGCATTTTATTTGATATGATAATTCTTACAAAAGTATAAGTGGTATTGATACCACAACAAATAATTCCTCCGCAAATCTTTTTCTATTATATTAGGGTCCTCCTGTAGTTTTTTCATGATCCCTTATAACATTTCGTATTTCTTCTATTCTATCCTTTGTTCTTCTACCTAGTATATTGAAGAATGGAAATAGTGCATGGTAAACATTTTTTATTTTCCACTTTCCTTGAGAGTGCATCTACCAAAATATATTTTTTCTCTCTTTTTGGTAGATAAATATAAATTCAGAACCTAGAATATATGTGACTCACTTTTGTTTCTCCTCTAGAGATAGTCTTTGTTGCAAGAAGTATTTCAAATTATCATGATCTATTTTATTTTAAAGTGTCTTCCTATTCGATATGGATTTAATTTATTAATTACATATAGTATGGATAACATTCTTTTCTCATATATGAATTTGAGTAATTTTCTTCATTTAGTTTCACTACTTTCAAAGGCAACGAGCCATCTTTGTTGCAACAAAATTGCACCAATGACATGTCTTGAAGCAACACACTCCATAATGAAGTGTTTTATAGTCAATTATTTATTCCAAGAAAACACTTCCTTTATTAATTTTATTTGAGGTGTCACTATTTGATCACAATCCTTGACAAAATTACGGTCATATTTTTTCAATCCTACGAACCCATTTAGCTTTTTCAAAGTATTGATGATTAAAAATTCCCTCACAGGTTTGATTTTGTTTTGTTTCACTTTGACACTTTTACAGGATATAGTATGAACCAAATAATACACTTCTTGAACCCTAAAGGTACATGTGAAAGGTTCTACATGTAGTTACATCTCTTCCAACAGTGTTAAGACATTTTCAACATGATTTTCATGCTCTTCTGAAGATTTGTTGTAAATTAGTATGTAACGAAAAGGTACTAGCTCAAAACTTCTAAGGAACATTTTTAAAAATAGAATTCATCATGTCTTATTTAAGGCGCATTATTAATTCTTGAAGACAACCAAAAGATCATAATAACCTTCATGCGCTCCAAAGGTTATGTGGGAAATATGTTCTTGCCTCATTATGATTTGATTATATCCAAAATGGAAATTCAAATTAGTAAATAAAATTATTGCTTTGAATTCATCATTGAGACGAATAGAAAAATTTTCTTTGACTATGTTTTGATGAGAGGCTTATAATCTAGGCACACATCCCATGAAACATCATTTTTTATAACCATGGCCATTAGTCCATAAAAGGAAATCTAGCTAGGCTGAATGGTGTGAACCTCTAACATTACGTGAACCATACACTCAATATAACTCTTGTATGAATATAGTTATGTAGAAAGCCTAATTTTAGGTGATACATTTTTAGGTTGCAAAGGAATAGCATGGTCATGATATTAAGTAGATGGAAAACTCTTAAGAATCTCTTCGAATACCTTGGAATGACTATTGAGAACTTCTTAGATATTAACTAAAGAAGAGAATATAGATGTTTGATCATCTAATGTAAAATTACAACATGGTATTTCTATTTTAGAAATTTCATCATTCTACTAAAGATTATAACTTTACAACATTTCCATTGGACACTTGTAAGATCATTTCCCTTTCCATATAAAGAAAATATGTTCAAATTATTTTGAAAATTAAGGGATTATATTTCCAATGATTCTAGCCATTAAATCCCCCAATAAAACATCAAAACCACTCAATTTTATTGTGATTAGGAGACTATATAATAAATACTTTCTCATATTCACCATAATACTATGGTGCTTCGTTGAACAGTTTATGGTACCTCCATCTATAATGATTCTTTGAAATTTTCGTGCTAGAAATAGAAAGGAGGTAATAAATTTTGTCAACTTGTAATTGATGAAGTTATCAGTACTACCTAGATTAGTCAATATTTTTACCCTTTTCTTTTATGATATATCCTTAGAAAATGAGGATTTTTGGAGTATCAATGTTGGGAAATGCATGGCACGATATTGTTGGAGTAGTGACCTATAGCTATAGATATTGTGACAATTCCACATCTTCATTTCATTCATCTTCACAATATATGTATAATAATTTCTTAACACCATGTTTATGCCCCTTAATATATTTACTATGAAATTTGAAACATAGGCCCTATGCTCTTCTTTCGTCCATTTTTCGAGGTATCATTATTTTCGATTTAGGAGACGGAACATGATTTTCTCTATAGCTATTAGTGGCCAATTTTAGAGTAGCCATATTTTTATTTTTATCCTTCATTTTTAGCTTGAAAGCATGCCCTATGGATTTTATGTTTGAAGTGGCACACCTCATAATGGATACTTTCTATTAACGTTCCCATAAATTGGTCTAGCAAATAATCCTTTGAAATGTTCTTTACCCTAAGACTGCTTTTTTTGTATTCTTGAATGTGCTTTTAAATTTGACCATTTTGATGAAGATTTACCAATTGACTAACATGGAAAAAGATACAATGGAAGCTCTTTTCCTTTCTGAAAGTCATTGATACCATACATGTTGATCTTGTTCTAAAATATATGATGTAATATTTACCTTCTGTAAGGATAACACATGGTGTAAATGGAGAATAAGTTAGGGAGGTATAGCTATAAAGACATCACAGGAATGAGGAGAAGAAATAGCGCAAACTCGAACTAGGGTTTCTCATCATGAAAACAATTTCTTGGGAGGAGCCGTCAGGCCATGTTTGCAGGCACTCTCGCATGATGATCCAAGAAATACAGGTCACCTCTTCCTCCTTTGGTTCCATCCCCATGAGGTCAGTGTTGCATGGCTGTATCATTTTGAGGGGTCACAGGGGGCTCCCTGGCGCTTTGTGTAGTGGACGAGTGAGGTGACTCTATGGAAGGTGGTGGAATCTATTCAGCCTGATCATCGACCCCTAGTAACTTGTAAAGTTGTACCAGGGAACCTAGTGGTGGCCTATGCTCAGAGTATGGCTCCCACATTAGCCAATTTTTATCTGAGTGACTCGACGGTCGAGCTATATGAGAACACGGGAGTAGGGGAGTGTTCAGATCAAATGGTTCAACTTCTCCAGGTTTCTCTATTTTCGGGCCATGGTTCTAGTTGTCCGCACTGCAAATCGAGCTCTCTCTTGGATCTGCCAACCCGTGAGCCATGTTTTGAGGTGGAAGTGAAGGTCTTGGCAGCATGTCCTGCCATCACTTGCATAATTGGCCCCCTGTGGCTCTCTACGCCCCCATTGAAGTGTGGAATGCAAGAAAACTGGGGAAGAATGGCTACAGGCACATGTTAATGCCCACCCAGTTTCAAAATTTTATTAAACTTCCTATTGAGCATTCTCTTTTAATATGGGTAAATCTAGTAAATAATGTGCAGCAACTAAAACTTGGCATCATGCAACAAGTCGGATATCATGTTCAAAGGCAGACACTGATTTTCAAAGGCAGAGCTTTACATTACATTTAGTTTCTACAAGAATACTATATTGAACCAACATCCTCCATAATCATCAATCTGAGATTAAGGAGTGGTGGGGGATCAACCAACAAAAACTTATGTTGGAAATGGCTATGGGTGCATTTCTTCAAAAACATAGAAACCAAACAGAAGCAAACAAATGGAGGACCCTCTTTCAAGAACATATTGCAAGGGAAAGAACCGCATTAGAACCAGAAAAATAGCTTGGTACATCCCCTAGCCCATACATTGTGGAGCTTCTGAACTATATTCTAGAATTTACTATAGAAAATTCAAAAATAGATGAGCATTGTGCTGCGTTTGAATCTCAAGCAATTATTTGTCGTTTTAATTGTTTTTGGCCAAAACCCGTGGAGTTATTTCATTGGATATTGACTAATTGGTAACTAGATTTTGAAATACACCTATGTTTAAAGGGTTTTTTCATTGTAAAATTCCCTTCAACAGAGCCGAGAGACAATATTATTCAGGATGGCCCATGTTTTTGGGGTTTGACGGGCCTTTTCATCGCACCATTTGTTGTAGCTTATATTTTGTTTAAGCTTATTTATCATTTTATCGCAATGTGTGGTCTAAAAATCATTGCAACGGTTCAACCTTAATGAGGCTCTCTTATCCACAAAGTCTAGAAGAAATGAAGAATTTTATTTATTATATATTAGAATCACAAAGGAAGAAGTGTAAAAAATAGGGCCGGTAGCAAGGTGCTATTAACAACAAATTATATAATGTGGCAGAACAAAAAAAGAAATAAATATTATAAATAATATATATATAAATATATATAATATATTATATTATATATATATATTAATAAATTATATATATATAATATACATATAGAATATATATATATATTAATGAAACAAGAAATAAACAAAGTAACATAGTAGTAGAATTGCTAAAGGAACAATTACAAAAGAATCAAACCTGATATATCACTGAATGTCAGACTCGAAAACATATATCTGCCACGTTTATAATTTTGGCAAGTCTGCTAAATGCAGTTTGTTAAGGTTTTGGCTTAATACCCTAATTGAAAGCACCAATTGCAATTGCGTTGGACTTCAAACCCGATGAATTATTAAATACAAATTTATGTATAATGAAGCCCGTAAAGGTATTAAAGAATATTCAAAATCTGAATGGTCAGATCCTATAGTTTATGCAATAGATCTAATTCATTTTAAGATCTTCAATTCGCAAAGGTTTGCATTAACTCTACTGAACAAAGGGAAAATTAGTGTTGAAGCTGAATCCAAAGAAAAGGTGATTGGTCGGGTTATTTGGTGTTCTTTCCAATCAGATCATTCTCGACATATATATATCGACCTCTTTCAAAGATTTTGGCATGGTTTATATATTTTCTGAGTCTTAATATTGTATATATAATAAAGTTGAATAATTTCAAAGAGAAAATAGTTTTATAACTTCTATAAAGCAGTTTATTAGTTGTTCTAAGAAATCAGTTCCAAAACTACTTTGATAGAAGAGATAAAAGCTTGAAAAGGGAATTATAAAGGGTTGATGGTTCAAATTTTGGTGAACCTAGAGACTAGGCCACTGAATTCTTGATATAATTGTTGATTAATGAAAGAATCAGAAGTTTCCATGAATTGTTGGGTATAATTTTGTAACGCTCTCTATTATGTGTCATCTTATGTTTTCTTCTTTCAAGTTTAGT
>APFE030758996.1:0-11939 GCA_000404065.3 Pinus taeda | reverse complement strand
TTTTTAGCAAACCATTAGAATCAATCCAAAGTGACTTCAAAATTTGAAATGTTTTAATTCCAAACTCACATGGGGAGTGGAGTATGACGTGAGGGTGAAGTAAGGTGGAGGTATGGGAAGCATAAGGCGATCAATAGAAACTTAGCTTAAAAGCTTCTATCCCATCAGTCTATCACATATCACACGTTTAAATGTTCATGCTTAATGTTTAAGTTTTTGCGATAATATTTTGCGAGAAAGTTTTCTGTGAGCAAATATGTTTGGAGAAATTTTGTTTGTGATATGAGATATGGTTTTTTGCGAGAAATGTTTTTTCTTATAAGTTTTTTGTGATTTGGATCTTGGGGGCTATTAAATTAATGAAGATGAGCAGAGCCCGTGTCAATTTTAATCCTACAAATTGAATTATAGTTATTTTGCATTTTTGAGGATCCGGTCTTGGCAATTTTGTCTTAAAATAATAAATTGGAGTAAATTACGAAGATCCCAAAACATGATTTCATCCATTGTATAATTTAGCTAGGTCATTTTGTAGGACCGTTGGCGAAAAAATGAAAAAATAATAAAAGTTAACCAAAAGCCAATATTTACAATGAATGACTATTAAACTTAATTAGCTACGAAGATTGAAATATTATACAACTATTTATATTTTTAGTCCACGCGAGAAAACAATCAAACTTTAAAGGAGTTCCATTTGCAACTCGGCTGACCAAATGAGTCAAAACAAGTATCGATGGAAAGCTTGTGAAAAGTTGGACCCAATTAAACAATCAAAATATGAATCCGACAAGAATAAAAAAACATGATAAAATTGTACGACAATCTTAAATACAAATCAAAAAGATTCTTAGTAAAAAATTTATAGAAAGGGTCCCCATTATTGAAGTACATAAATAAAAAATGGGGGGGTTGTGTTTTACAACAACATGCTCCAAAACTTGAAATGATCACAAATGCTCTGTGAGAAAGGTGTGAGACAAATAGAGGGGTGGGAAATCTCTTTATAAATTTTTTTTCTTGGATTCTGTATGGGGTCAACATGCATCTACTTGGTTGAGTAGGTCTTATTTGGTATCAAACAGGCCCATCGAGCCAAGTTGAACCAAGTTTTAGAACAATAGTGTTGGGCCCTTGTCCATTGTCTCGTAATATACTCAAAAGAAAATAATACTAGGTATAGTTGGGTTGTTTTCCACTAAATATAATAGAAGCAAGACATGTCAGTTGTCTATAGCTAGGCTACTAGCCATTAAATCCTATGCTATTAGAACAATAGAAATAAAATATATAAACTAAAACCTCATAGAGAGGGGGACCTAATATTCTTCATGTTATTCATTCACTTCAAGGAAATGGGATGGTGGATGTCTTCTCCAGCCTCGTGGTCTTCCCTTTGTCTCTCATCCCTAGCTTTTGGAGAAAGCTCTGAACCTTGGAGGGCTTTCAACCAATAGTATTCATCATTGAATTGTTGTAGCTTTTCTTTGATACCATTCAATAGGGTGTTCTTCTTTGAGGTTGATTCCGTGTGATAGGTTATCATTTCTTTGGCATGCTATTATAGATCTATGGTCAAAGAGGGGTTGTTCTTCTTGTTTCTTGAAAACTCTGCATTGGGGATGATGTGAGACAAGTCCTTTTCTATATGCTTATTGTTGGTATCAACTTTTTTTCCATTAACTTTCTCCTCTAGTTTGCCAAGATTATGAACTGCGTTGTATTTGTGTCACTTATTGAAACCTTGTGCTATACATTGAGACTCACCTGTTTGCATTTGGTTCCTATTCTTTCAACAAAATCTTCTTGAATGCTTATCTTTAGTGAATTTATATCCGTAAATTCTTTGGCCTAAACATATCTTTGAATCTATAATAAATAAAGCTCGTTAATATTTTATTTTCAAGTGTTAAGTTATATGTATTATGTTTTATAAATGTTAAATTTAATATATTTATCATTTGATATAATGTTATATTGAAATGTTTTTTATAAAGATATATTTGAATTTAATGGTGAATTTTATTGAATTTTTGTATGGGGTGATTTTTTTCTTTTAGTTTGATGTTCAAACATGAATACAAACTAGGTAACTATGATTTTGGGGAAATGTACAAGGTGAAGTGCGCTATTGATGATAGTGTTGACTACCCTTCCACATCTCTTCTCTGCTAGAGCTTTATGAGTCAAGCATGTGGTATCATGAGTTTAGTGCAATAGCATTAAACCTTAGTTGAAAGAGGCTTCAATCTTCCTAGCCACTTTGACTTTACCAAAAAACCATTTTGGATCACTCAAACTGAGTAATTAGTGATCTTCTCATTCTATACATGCAAACCATGAAGATGGGGTGTAACTCTACAACAACCTTGGGATTTCACCATTGTCTAATGCATGGTAATTTATGGAATCTATCTGATCAAACATCATTTATATGAAAATCTTGGTTGAGTATCATCCTTGGGATTTCACCATTTTCTGATGCATGGTATTGGGTGGAATCCCTATGATCAAACATCATTTATATGTAGGTCCTAGTTCAGTTTTATTCTTGTGTCTCCAATGGATTCTGGAAAGGAAAGCAGGAGCTTAATGGCATGAATTCCACTATCTTTCTATGGCATAAGGTTTGGAGTGTGGTTTACAACATTCTCTTGTGTGGATATACTGACATGATTGTTCTTGAATGTTTCAAAAATATGAGAAATAAACCAATATCCAAAATTAAAGACAAACAATATCATTCAGCCAACAATGAAGCTTTCAAGACCTTGCCAAATTTTTAAAATACAACACCCTAGAGTCAAGGTAATGATAATGTGGATTCTTTTCAAATATTGTTCGTTCAAAACACCTATCTATATACGAATCTATGCATTTATGTTAGTTTAATACTAACAAAAAGATATAATGCTTAGAAAATCCATGATATTTAAGCAGATATGTGTTATGCAATATTTGATTGGCTTCAAGGAATTGCACAACAAATGTATTGATCAAGACAAACAAACAATGTTTTAGAAGTTGGAATTGGTATTGAAACTAAAGGGTCAGACTAGACTAGAACCATCTAATAAACTGGTGACTCTAATAATTTATGAAGGATTTGGGCTATGTGATTCTCTTAGAGCCCATCAATAGTAATTTATTGGAGTTTGAGCCCATATGCATCAACAAGAGCATTATGTTCTATGCAATACATAATAGTCTTCTACTTTTCATTGTTCAATTTGATAAATGCTTTTAGGCAACAAACCATGTGTACCAAGTTCAAATTTATAGGGATTATCTGGTAGCCAACTGTTGGGCTCAACCCCCACAAGTGGTTTTCGAAAACAGCTTTAGCATACCCTCAAAATTCATGGTAAGCTGACAAGTGGCATAGTGGTTTGATAAATGAAATACGTGGATGACATGATAAGCATAATAGTGCAACTTCGAGGTTATGCATGGATATTCATGCTAATTGGTATGGTTTCCCAAAGTGTTTGTAGCATAATTCGCAACAACAACTTCACAAGTTATTGGATCTCTTTTTACTTTGAGATCCATTCATCACAAAGAATACAATCCATTTGCTAGAGTCATTTCTTATATGGAGGAACAAAAAGTTATCTATCTTTCTAGTCTAGTACTTCTAAAATTGATGTCCAAGGTGGAATTTTACACATTTATTACATACATGGCTACTTATTTGGGAGAAAGCACACTTTTAGTGCACTAGGTCATGGTTTGGATCTATTCCATGTGCACCATTTATGGAGAGCTTTTGGCAAAAACAATTCAATTATTCATGCCTAACTTGACTTCTAATGTTAACTACAACATAAGAAAGGCACATTAATTGCTTCACTCACTAATCCTCATTGGAACAACATTTGGCTTTTCATTTGTTTCCAGGTTCACAGGTCCCTGCTCAAAGGTTTAATTAATGCCCGATGTTGAAAAATACTCAACTTGGACAAGCATCACAAGGAAATTCCTCACCCCACAATCTTTCCATCCCTGACATATCAAGTAGAAACATTTGTCATGTGAAGGGTTAATTGTTGTAGGTGGAGTTGTGATTGAAACAAGACTGCAAGCTAAGGAAAATTGGAGCAATAATATCAAATTAGATGTTTCCCAATATGAACTCTCTCACCTCTCAAAGAGTACAACATGATGATATTGGTCACTTTCATAGTTATCCTAAATAGAAGCTTGAATTCTGGATCATTGATTTTGGGTTGTAATGCATTACACCAAAGCCAGTTAAGTTCCATTTTACGCAATTGATTTCCTTTGTAAAATGCTCAGTGTGCAAACTTGACTATGGTTAGTGCCAGTGGTGTCATCAAAGTAGACATAGAGGGTGCTACTAAGATTGCAGTGGGAAATTTACAGTCTCTATTTCCATTCCCATTGGTGGCATGCCTAGAAAAACACTAGTCATGCCCCATCTTTCATCTTCTAATTTGCAGCAAACCAGTAGCAGTAGTCTTGTAGAAATTTTCATTAGCACTATCATGCAATAGGCCAAATGGGAAGGTGTTTTGTTTGAAAATAATGGTGATGTTGGAGGATCATCTGATTATGGAAATAGTGCATCTAATCATATTTTTTTGGTGACAGAAGCAACTTCTTATACCCCAAAATTCTAAGTGCCACCTTCACTCCTAGTTACAACACAACTAAATTCTAATTCTATGGATCACTATAGTAACACTCCAAGTGTCATTTACTTATTTGATGATGACTAGAGCTATTGTAAAATATTTGTTGTTTATTACTTTTGCATCTAATGCTAGAAAGCCTTCAAAGATTTTATGTAAATATACATTTTTTTTTATTGCTTGCTAGAAAATCATTTTTGTTAGATTGAGAAAGTGGATAGAGATGTTGGAATTCCAAATCGCCAACAAGTTCTATGTGAGGTAGCTACCAAAATTATATATTCAAGTTTTATAGTTATTGGGAAAGTGTTGTTACAAACACATTGTCACCAAGAAATCGAATCATTTCAATTTTTGTGGATTAATCAAACGAGGCACCTCAACTTTGATGTTTATGTTGGGAACATGAGTGGATGTAGCAATAACACGCTGTTAAGAAAGCTTATCCCTAGCCAACAGGGCTTGGTATTGTATGTGCAATCCCAAAGGCCTTAGAAACAACAAAGACTACAAAATTGTTGAAGGTATTTTAATTGGAATGACCATTTAAAGTTCTATAAGTTGAAAACATATTTTCCCTACATATTGAGACTCCGAGTAGTACTAGATCTTATATTTAATGAAGAATTAGGGAGCATCATTACAGGGAACACTTAATTAGGAACTCTTGCATATGGAAGGAAATAAGGCTTATTGCGTAAGAATGGGGATTGAATATACTCAAAGGAAGGAATAGATGAAGGGAAGTCTAGAATTGATAATTTTTTGTGGATACTAAAAAAAGGCTTGCCAAAACCTCCTTACTTACATCGAATAAAACGTCATTAAGCTCACTTTGTTTTGAAAGTGATGAAATACTAATTGGTTTAGCTGTAGAGTCATCTAGAAGAGCCCTTGAATGGCAAAAGTCAAGACAGAGGATGTTGACTTGGTTTTGATGTGTACGTCTACTCCATATGATCTTTTTGGTGGTGCTCCCTAAGTAAGTACCATATGATATTTATTCGATCTATAGCTAAATAATTATCGTTAACTTTGCTGTGACACTTTAATGTATTTGGACTCCATATTTTTTTGTTTTCCCATGTTTCTACTTGGTTCAAATTATTTGAGTTAATGTTTTCCATAAAATGGGAGCTACTTGGACTAGAGATATTATGCTATATCGTTAGCTTTTTTATGGGAATTTATTAGTTATAGAATCTATATCATGATGGTATCATATTTTATTGATGTTATAACAGTGAACATGGAGTTTAGATGCATTTCATTGAGTGGCAAGCAATTGTTTTTTATCATGTATTGATTGGCTTGGTGAGCAATTGTGTTTGTCTAGGCTAATCTCAATTTAGAGGTGTTGGATTTTCAAATTATACAATTCACAATTTTGTTGATATCAAAACTCCTCGTATTTCCGTGTTTTTGATTTTGAGATGATGTTTGTAGCCAACATGTAGGCTTTGATGTGACAATTTATGTGTATAATTTGATATAAGGGAATGCCTTTAAAGTTTAAACTCATTACCTTTGTTGCATTGATTAAAAGAGAAGAATCTGCCTAACCTAAAAATGAATTGTAGTGACATTGAAGTTAAATGTGAAGTTTTGTGTGCATTTATTCGTTAACTTGTTAATGTTAGTTTCTATTGTAGGGAGTTGCTTTGATGTTGGGTTGTCTTGTTATAATTACCATTTCAATGGCTAGAAATGTGTCTTGAATTCATGTAAGTGTTTCCTTGGGGTGTGTTGAAAATCCTTGGAAATAGGCACATGGGGGAGCAGGTATATGCATATTTGATCAAGCGTATTCTTAAAGGAATAGAAATGGATATGGTGAGAAACTGGAGGCCAATAATTTTACTTAATGTTTTGTAAAATTTCAAGGTTTGAGAAGGTTTGATCTATCATCATGTTCAAGGTTTTTTCTCAATGTCTATTCTACCCTTATGTGCTACGATGTTGGTCACTTCACTAAAACTGTTATTTAGTCTTGCCATAGTCTTCAAGACACCCCTTTATTCATTGTTGATATGAACATGTGGATGTTTCTTACAAAAATATTGTTATGAATTGTGATGTTCTCATGCCGAGATGGTCTTCAAAACTATCAATAGTCAATGGTGGTTATGACTTATCAAATTATTAGTTATAATACATAGATGGCTAATAGTAACATGCACTAGAATTTTCTTTTTTGGTTTTGGTTATAAACTTATAGTTTTACCCTGTCATTCCTGAATGGTTTTGATTATTAACTTCTTTTTTTTTAATTTTCTCTCTTTATATATATTACAAAATATTTCTTTGCATTCCATTTTCCTACTAAATCTGGATCTTGGCTTTTCAAAAATTTGGCAAATCTGTGTCCAGATCCCTATCTGTATCCTGCTGAACTTAGATTGTAATTTATCTTTGCATCATGTCACCATCTAGCCATGCATTCCCAAGCAACATCCTCCATTTGTTATCAATGGTGGGCTAAGAACTAAGGGTTTTGTTCCCTGTTGGATACAAAGATTGAGTCAACTCTTTGCCTGTTAGGATTGTGTTCTTTGTGCCATAATCACCCTCATGTTTTGGATGGATTTGGATTCTAAAGGTATCCCTAGCAGGATGAGTAGTGGAGTCTTTAGAACTATGGGTTTCATTAGCATGTTCACTTCCATTTCTTCCTATCTATTCTTGCATATATTTTGCCTCATGTTATACCTTTCAATAGCATCTTGCATGTCACATTAAAATTTGGCCGAGTTTTCAGATAAATATTGAATTTTCCCTAGTATATTTTCTAGGTGTTGTTTCGACTGTCTGTCTATGTACAACCACCGCCCCACCAATTTCCATGGGACAATACTTGTATAACATTTCATCCCCAACTATTTGGCAATTGTTCCATATAGGATCCTTTTTATGTTTGGAGGTCATGGCATTTTTTCTACCACATAAATAATTTGCAAATAAAGCCTTACATTTAATTTCTAGATTTTTTTAACAAACTCTCTTAAGAGAAATACGGTTTGAAGAATATTTGTAAATACCTTTACAAGTTCCAAGTCTTCACTTTGAATCAGTTCCAGGAGCATATCTAAATCAATTGCAGGAACATATTGAATCAACATTTGGAATTGGCAAAAGGGTAGCTTCAAAAACCAGTGTTGCAAACATTGTGATTATCATGGTCCTGGTATTATTGCAATGTCACAAATTTTATCCCAGAACGATATTATTGATGATAAACTGTGCAGTGTTTTCATTCTTGAAAATAGCATGAGAATATTGTAAATATCTTGATATTATCATGAGATGCATGAAATAATTTTCCCTACTCATCGATGGAGGGGAATAAAGTCAATTATTTGTGTCTTTGAATAATTTTGTATTTTTTAAATTTTCCTATATTTTGTGATATTTTCTTGATGTTGTCAATATTTTCTTTTCCTGATTCTTGGTGATATTTTTGCTGACATGATGTTTTCAACATTACCAAAAACACAAGAAGCACCCTCATCAAATCTTCAAACCAATACTCCAAGTCTTAATCCAAATAAGGTTTAGTAATAGATCCAAGAAACTCCCCAATCAAATCTTGAGTGCTCCAAATCATCGGATGAAACTCTCTGAATTAGATTGAGAAGCACTATGAATTAGCACAAGAATATTGTTGAATCAATGAGAAGGTTGTGGAGCAAATATAGGGGGAATGATTAAATGGATGGGAAATGAGGTTTATGGCAGTTTTAGGATTTTTTGTAGGTTTATTTTTTCCTTTTTCTAGGGTTGGGGCTGCAATCGTACAAAATTGGTCAGACTGTCCAGTTTGATCAATTTTTTCCTAAATTGGAAGTTTTGGGAAAAACTGATCAATTCTAGTTTCATGGGTGGGTTTTCACTGGAAATGCTCAAAGCAGTACTAGAACTAGTTGCTTCTAGTTTGTATTGTCCATTTTCAAATTTCAGCAACACTGAGCTGAACATGGATCTAAAGATGTTAACTACATGTTGATGATAAAATGGTTGACATTATCCTTTTCTATTCTTCGCAACCCCCTCCCCCTTCCCCACCCCCCCAAAAAAAATACATAAGAAATTGAAAATATCATACCCACTTTTTTGGTTTTTTAGGGAGTAAGGAAATGTCCCTCTGTGCAATGGATTTCATTGGAGATGAAGGGACTTGTTGGCCATACCCAAGACATTCCTAGAAAATTTCAAGGACATTCTTGTATATAATTTCTCTTATATAGGATAGGTCTTGTATATAATTTCTCATATCAAAATTCTTTTGTTGCATACAGAGGAATCTATACATGTTGTGCAAATTTCTGACTTAAAGCATATGATCGTTATCCTAGTTTAGTCTGTTGCTTCTCACAAATAGTTTGTATTGCCTTATGAAAATCCTTCTGCTTTCTGAATGAACTTGTGCCTCTTGTTTGTAAATCTATGAGTCAAAGATGATCATTCTATCATATTTTAGTATGTTATTCCTTACAATTAGTTTATAATGCCTTGTCATAATATATGCAAAGCATCCTTATTTTCCACATGCTAAGCATCCCTATTTTCCTTATTTTATTAGCTTGCTTCTTAGTGACTTAAGAGACATTTTTATAACAACATCACTGTCAATATCCTCTATCCTTTTGGAGCATACCTATATTTACCATTTATCCACCTACTCATGAATTAGTTTGAGTTGAGTCTCATAGCGGTTCAGAATTCGATCAAAAAATCATTAAAGAAATAACTTATAAGACGTATAGAAAAGAAGCTTGTAATTGATTTTTCATTCCCTAAGGAGAATTTTTTGTTCTCTTCTTTTAAGTTGAATTTTTGCTTGGACAGTGAAACCCTCATAGCTGAGAGTTGCCACTTGCCTGCATATCCAAAGAGGTTTTCAATAGCTTTGCAGATCTAGACATGCCCTATTTGATATGCAAAGGTATTGAGAACCTCTTTGCATATTGCATAAAGACAAAAAATTACAAATGGTTGAAACAGTTGATACTAGATGGAGGTTAGAACACAGGAAAACTAGAAGCATACCATAACCAAGACAAGGAAGTGAACATATTTTTCATGACTAACTGGGCTAACCAACACAACATATGAAATATCACAGTTAAGTGGATTCTATTTTAATCATTCAACAAAATTTGATGGTCCTCTAACGCACATGTCCCATGGTCAGTAAACCACACTTCAGTCAATAGTTAGGTTTAATGTTTTGAATTTTCAACAAATGAGCTTCCTTCAATGTTGTGGGCCTTGTGATTGAGGCTACATTTGTTACCTATGCAAGGTAGCAACGAATTTAAAATGTATTACACGGACTTAATCAAAGAACGTCACTGTAAGATTTTCTCATTGGGATACATTTTGCAATCAATTGCATGATTTGGTATCTTCAAAACTTGTTCTTGTGTACATGTGTGTAATATGTTTTTAAAAAATTGCCAGTTCTCTGTTAGTAGTATTTGCTTCTCACATATGTAGCAAAATGGTACCACAAAGTATTCCACTTATATCAATAATTATGTTGGTATATGAGCATATTTTTACAACTACATTCCTATTGGTTTTGAATGAAAATTGCATGTGGTAGCCACCACAAAGTGGATTGCCTCGTGATATCCAAATGAAAAGTAATTGATATTAGTGATTGTGCATGTGTTGATTTTATGGAAATATATAATTGTTCTAGTTTTTAAATGGGATCCAACCAATGGTCTATAAAATATTTTGTTTTCTAACTCTCAAAAGTTCCCTTTTTTTGGATTTCATGTTAATGTTAGGATTAAGTTTTTGCATGCTGACAACCTATGTCTTTAAGACATAACCTTTTTCCCCTTAACCATTTTAAATTGGCATTTTTTGTGTCAATTTGTATAGTTTTAACAAATATAGTTTACTACCTGTAGATTTTAGATATTTTTCTGTAAAGTTTTGCATTACTTATTCATACTCATGATTCTATATTATAAAAAATGCAATTTTGATATTAGGTACAAAGTGAGGTGGGTTATATAAAAGTCTTGGCTTTCGACATTACAACTTCTTGTAATGGCTTTGTGTTGGGTTTTGTAACAACTACATGTTTCCTAAAAGGTGAGTTGTTGTGTCTATTCTGATTGCTGATAAATCCAATTTTTTTGTATAATTCATTTACTTATGGTTAGTATTCTTGGAACAATGATAGGTGGTGGATTTAAACATGTTTTGGTTATTGGAGCAGATGCTCTTTCTAGATATGTTGATTGGACAGACCAGATCTCCTGTGTTCTTTTTAGGGATGGAGCTGGTGCTGTGTTGTTAGAGGGAGACATCCTATTTTAGCCTTGCAAATTAAATTACCTTTACAAAAGTCTCACTACTTTGACTACAATAGCTCCCATATTTATTAATCCCTTTATGTTGTTAAACATGATTTTATACCTTTCTATTTATATGTAAACTAAAAACTTCTTAAGTATTTGACATATCCTTTCAAATATTGGTATTTTTACCTTGTTGTCGCTATAATCTTACACATTGGAATACGTAATTAGATGCTATATTGATTAGCTCATTGTGATTGTCACATTAACTGTTAGGGTTGAAACATCAACCATTTTGAAATAATGGCTACTTGCATAGCCTGCACAATTTGCATGACGACAAACTCATAGTTTTCAAAGCTCTTTTTTAAATCTATTTTCTTGAGCAAATTTGTTCTTTTACTTTAGGTACTGTAGATTGCTACTATGTGACATATGCTATGATATAATTGCCTCGATAAATAGACAGAAGTGTTGTACAACATAGTCTTTTTTAAATATAAAGAAACAGTGTTTCCAAATACAAAGTTTATTAATTAAGAACATCTTTTAGACTTCTTTGCTAAGTTATGATTATATTTCGGTAGGGGATTTTGTGTACGCTGATATTGTGTTGTCTCTTTGGTTTATGTCAGGTAACAATGGTTAATGAGGAATGTGTTCTTGATCATCAAGAACACATCTTATTCTACTATTGATAGGAAACTCCATGGTTTTCAGACAAGGGAAAAAAAACTCAGATGTCAATGGGATATCCAAAGTCCATGTTGGATGATTTAATACTAGTGATGATTTTTATTCCTTTTTAGATAAAGAATGTCACAAGTCAAATTCAAATAAACAGAAACAAGTCAAGAATGAAGGTGAAGCTATTTCTTTCTGTCCAAGTCAATTTATTTTATTTGTTGTTCGTTGTCATGTTTTGAGTGCGGGCTTGTGAAGTTTCAAGTTAAATGTTGGTTTATGT
>APFE030758995.1:0-23370 GCA_000404065.3 Pinus taeda | reverse complement strand
GGGCAAGGGGAACAAATGAACAACCTTCAGTAATGCAAGATCCTTTCCCTCATCAAGGAGTAGTAGCCAATTAGCACAAGACCATCCCTCCACCATATCAAAACCCAACTGGGGGAAGTTCTAATGATGTGGCAAATCATGACATTTACATGGGATGGACATATGTTTTCTTACAAACATGAAACTGCGACTATGGAACCCCTCCAGAAACCAACCCTTCCACATCAACCAATACTACAACTATTCCACCTTTGATGTTTCCATGACCCCTTATTGAAGTTATCGTAAATATTGTCAAAAGACCATTTCATAGGGTTGCTCATAATTCAAAGGCAACTTACATTTACAACATTGTTAATGACCTAGCATAGTCACCTTCACCCGTTTTTGCGTAGAGGTCCTGCAAACTTTTCCAACTTAGCATAAAGACTTACTCTTCGCGTTAGGTGCAATCAACCCATCTGATTCATGATTCATAACATTTGATTTGGACAACTCATAATTGTGACTACCATCAATCGTCGCCTTTAAGATTCCATACATTGTTCAAAATATCAATGTCCATGAGTGCAATGTTGATGAGGGGGCATCTACTTATATCATGTCTAAGTCATTATGGAATAAATTTGGATCCCCTGAGCTCATTTCTTCCCCTATCACTTTAATGGAATATGAAGGATGTCCCTTGTCACCCGTAGGACTTTTTCATAATGTTCCAGTTGAGATTGTTGGAAAAACCATTCTCATAGACATTGAGGTCCTCTATGCTCAATTAGATTACAATATCTTATTGGAATGTAGTTATGGGTATGCAATGAAAGCAATAACGTCATCATTATTTCACGTCATGATGTTCCCACACAATGGGAAAATTCACCATTAACCAAATAAATAAATATGAGATGTGTCCGTCTCCATCCCTTGATGGTGTGTTGCCCTTTGTTGGGTCTCAAAATGAATTAATCCCACCTCTAACTGAAGCTGGGTTAGGGATGTTCAAAGCATCATCACTCCTTGGCACATATCCAAGAGATCCACCAATAGTCACATCAGTTTCCTCAACTCTGGTTTGCATGATGTTTTCATCAAATACCAAACTACCTTAAGAACCTCAACTGACTCTGGAAACACCCAACGTCACAACTAGTGAACCACCCTTCTTACGTTACACGATAACTGAAACACCTTTCTTATACCCTCCACTAGACTTTGTCTCACACCAAGTCATGGCAACACTCACATTACCTAATATTTCTCTCCCGATACCTATTTGGTGTTTGGCCCCGCAAGCCATGTCCATAAGCTCAAGTATTACTTTGACCGACATGATTCCTTTTAGCAGACCTCAAGAAACCATACCCCAAGGAGTCATACCTGCGTTGACACCAATAGGTGTCCTCAAGAGGGATAAGCAGAAAGGGAAGAAGGTTGATACCCCAGCTAATTCTTCTCCTAGGGTGACTCCCCCATGTGCATTATGCAATATAATGGGATACCCTACAAACCAATGTCTAATGCTAGAATAATTAAAATCTCTCCTTCATGCCCCCAAGGCACCCATGGCCCCATCTCCACCTTTGGGAAACAAGGCCACTCCATTACGTAGTAAGGAATTACACATTAACCACCCATGTATTATTTGCACACAACATGTTCATTACACACACCATTACCTTGATCTCCCTCAATATAGGGATGCATTGTTGGCCCTCTATCAGACCAATACTATGACACCATCACTACCTGCTACTCCAACTATAGATTATGTGTCTCATATAATTTATTGCATCTTCAAGGAAGAAGCTCTGCACTTGGTTTATTCTTGTTCTCATTACCATTAAACCTCACACCTTGCATCAATATCCACTAGGATGGAAAAGCTTCCAAAATAAGCCTTGTCAAAACCTACCCATGCATGTTCCCTCTATGAAGGACCTGGGCATATGATCAACCAATGTCCAAATTTTAAAGAACTAAGGAGGATTTTCCTCTCATTTCTCCATATCCCTTGACCTATTTGCTCAGACAAGTCTAGATGCAAGTGCAATAATTGTTGCATTTGTTCGCAAGTCCACCATACACGGAATTGTCCATACCTCCCTCGATTTCAAGAGGAACGAACAACGCTATGACAGACTGATGGGTCCCTTGGTCCCTCCTCCCACTATTGAAGCTAAGATAGAGGGTTGGCACGGGTCTTCAACAAGCGCCCCGCCTCATGAAGTTATTCAAGAATCACCATCGAGAGCTATGAGAGATGTTTCCACGTAGAACATATACTACATAGGCATATGACCTGCATTAAATGAAGTACATCCATGTGATATTTGTATCAGCACATTTAACAACACAACAACATGTCCACTTTTTCAAATGTTTGGACAACTTAGCATCAAACAATACCCACTTCACACAATTCAAGAAGAGGTTCCTCCCAGAGAGGAGGACTCCTTGGATCCCAGTATCTCGACACTTTCCTGAGAACCTTCTCCTACTCACCATTAGGCGATCATCTGGGAGATACTCCCACCTCTTGGTGCATATGACACCCAACACCATATTTTATTCATATCTTCGACCGTAGAAACCATTATTCATGTTGTATGCTCATCATTCTTCGGTGTCGAGGTTGCTTCACACTCAGCAAAGGTTGCACTACCCATGACCACTTAGAATCATTTTGTTTGTGAATTGTCAACCTCATTGGGTTCTACGGTAGCAACGACTTAATCATTTTTGTCTTTTTTCAACCAACACCTCAAGCTTCCAATCCAAGACGCATGACCTCTCACTATCCCCATCACCATTTGAAAGCATCTTTCAATCAAATTAGGACATTCTAGAGGCTATGATAGAACCATAATAACCTTGGGATTCCATGCATCATCTCTCTTTCTACCTACTAGAAAACATGTTTCCACCTATTGAATCACCATATCATGACATTTTCACAATAAAGAAAATATTTTCTACCACCAAGACAGGTAGATTGGTTCAAAAAACCCATCCCTGTGTTGGACATGTTTGAGGAATGGAAGATGTCTAATATCTCACCTACCATATAGGTAGACATCTCCACCAAACCTGGTCTAGTCGAAGAAATCCCATTGGGGGTATCTTGTTCTCCTAAGAATTTGCTTCTTATAAAGACCTATTTCAAGAATATAGTGACATTTTCACATGGTCGTATTCAGAAATGTTAGTGTTGTCATTGCTACAACACCCTCCAAAATTTTTGCTTGTGCCAATTTTCAGAGCCGACCTTTGTTCTATATATTGTCTTTGCAAATATTGAGATCCATTCCATATGTTTTCTCTAAGTGTTTTGGTCCCTTTCACAAGAAAATAAAAATGTCAAGTATCACACAATGTATATAAGCTTGTTTTGGTGGTTTCAAGGGGTTACTTTTGTGTAAATGAGTTGATCTAGCCATGTAAACATTTGTCGTACTCATTTCCAAAGTTTTAAGCATTGTCGCACAAGTGTTGTCATGGCCCTCACAAAGTGTATCTTTAGATTCACACTTGTCATAAGTCGTTGCATAGTTGTCGCACTGAGGGAGTTGTATTGTTCATGTGTCTTGAATGATCTATCTTGTTGGACCATTAAGTGTTCTAAGTGTGTGATAACAGTGAAGTCATATCATCGATCACATCAGTTCACTGATCCACCACATAGCCAAATTTTGGAAATTTACGAACAAATTAGCCTCATTAAGCCCTCCTCAACTGTGCATTGCACAATTCCAGCCTTCAAGTTACAACCTAGCCTCTTGACACTGCACAATGTGCAATTCCTATGCTAAATCCCAGAACTTGGCCTTAAGAGTTGTGCAATGTAGCCCTCCAACCTAGCCTTAACTGCACATAGCGCAGTCTCTGAGCTCAAGCTCAAACCTTGAGCTCCTGAGCTGCACAATAACCAGGTCTACTCTGCTTCCTAGAGCTACATAGTTCACTAAAACAATGAAAAACCCCTCAGCCCATCTCATTAGGTCCCAAAACTACGAATCTTCCTATCTAGTCCACCCTGAACTACACATTGCACAGTCTCAAAGCTCAAGCTTCACCCCTAACTGTCTAAGTTACGCAATTACGTAGTCACTAAGCCTCTCTCCCATCTTGCAACCCTGTTCTGGCTTAGTCGTTGGATTTGTTGTCTCTTAGGAAACTAATTTCCTGGCTGTGGAGAAATTGTGCCTAAGACATTAATGATTTATTATGTTTGTCACTTATATCTCCGTTGAATCACTATTTGAAGAATCTGAAAGTCTTGACCTTAAACCCCAATATTTAGATGACTGAAAAAGTCTCAAAATTCCATGTGATGCTAAATATGAATGTGATGTGAAGAATATGTAAAGAAATTAAAGACAATATGATGTGTTTAACATGAACTATTCTCTGTAATTTAGAGGAAACATATAGAAAGAGGTTTTAAATATGGGAGCGCCCTTTAAGGAATTTAACTTCATTTACAAAGGTAAATAAAGACCTGCAGCTTCATTACCATATTTAAAGAGATGAACAAACAAAATGACACATAGTGGAGAAATAACAAAATCATACCCAACATGTATGGAAACTCCTGATTCTTTTATTAATCATCAATTTATCGAGTACAAAAATAGTATAGCCTTTCCTTCTAACAAAATCCAACCCTTTTTTCATAACTTTTCATCTTTTTATACATGGGTGGGGCAGTTGGTAACTGTCAAAACTGTCAAACTGCTTATCTAACTATCTTAAAGTAAAAGTATTTTTAAAATGTTACATTAGAGGGTAAAAGACACCTCTTTCTCAGAAAATAAGATAACAAAAATTAAACTATGATTGGTGATTGTTGATCACTGTTTCAATCCGAAAATTTGGTGGGCTGATTTGCTGGTGTACCCTTCGCCTGTTATATCTTCCATTCCTTGCACTTTCTCCATAGTGGCACATTTGATTAAGGTGCTTCTTCTAGTTTATCAAGTGCTATCCTGAATGCTGTAATCCTACTATAAGTACGCTTATCTGTAAACAAAGTTTGCACCATCCACAGAAGTTTAAGATCTTTATGAAGATAGTTTACAATAGTGGCTCCTTTCAGTACTGTTGTCTTTTCATGAGTATTGTCAATCTTGCTCTTTGTTTCAACCAACAAAGTTTCATATGTTTTCCATGGCAGTAGATTTCCCTGTAAATCCCAACAAGAGGGAAGCCCAACCCTCACTCTTTTATCAAACAGTATGCTAAACTTAGAGACAAATTCCTTAATCTCTTTTAACTTCTTTTCAAAAATATTCTTGTAGATATTCTAACAATCATTTTATTGAAATCAATTGCACATAGTGTCCTGTTTGGAAGGTCATGCTCTTTAAGCTTTGAAGTAAACTTGGAATTGTTAAAATCTATCATTCTTTTAGAAAATTTTGATATGTCCAGATCTTTCTGCTTGTCCTTCATAACTTCACCTTCCATATCTTTGACCAATGCTTTTTCATGAGACATAATGACAAGGAACTCCCAGATGTTCTTGAGAATCTCTATGATTTCATCCCATAAAATTTCCTTGGCTTGAACTAAGGACATATTACCCTTCAATTTTTCTTTCAGTCTTTTCACTTCTTCTTCAGTCCTTAATAGATCTTCCTTTCTTCTTTGCATTCTCCTTTTTTGTCCTTGCTTCTTCTTCACTCAAATTTAACAATTTGCAGGTCATTTCCAACTCCCTTTGTTAAGACATTTTCAACTCTGTTTCCAACTGCAATACCTGTGTTGTTGGATCTTCTGCATTCGCTGGCATGACTATTGTACAAACATGAGAACTCACTTCTTGTTGCAGTTTATCCAAACATTCTTTAAGTAAAGAAACTTCTTCATTTTTTTGCAATACATCCTGTAATAGCTTCTCTTTTTCATTCTCTACTTTAGCTATCCCTGCAGCAATGGGATGTTCACCTGTAGGCAGATGTAACTTTTTCTTCAAAACTCCAATCTTTACCTTAGAAGATTTCAACAGTTCTTGTACTGCAGGTTGATCATTACGGTTGATACCTATCTTGACAATAATGTTCTTCAATTCTTCTACTTGGTTATTCAGGGCCCTAGAATTGGATTTTTCCAACTTCAGTTGCTGAATTACCTTGTTCAACATTTTCTCTGCTTTAATAGTAGCTGCATTAGTCTTGTGTAAGTCATTAACAATCAATTGCCCAGTTTGCATATGCAAGTTGATCTTGTCAAGCATGGGAAGCTTGTGAGTATCAACAGTCAGATTAACAGTTTTGAAACTGTTGGCAGATCCAACAAACATCTCAGTAGGATGAGATAAAGCAATTTTAAATTGACTTCTCTCAAAGTCCATAGAAGATAACAATATTGTTTGTTCAGAAACAACTTGAGACTCAACTTGAGCCTCCATATTTACTTGCACCTTTTTATTTATTTCAATAATTTGAGCAACCATATTTTGAATTGAAGGAACCAGATCATGATCAGGCTCTTTGGAAGATGGGGAGGCCGGTGCACCCTCTGTTTCTCCTAATTGAATTATTAGGCCAGGTTGAGCTGTAGTCGCTACATTCGAAAGTTTAGCTCTTTTGGCTACTTCTACTTCTTCTTCATCCAAGTCAATAACATTTTCTCTAGCCGTCTTGGCACCCTTTTTTGAAATGTCAGGAGTTTCAATCTCTGCCCTCTGGGTGACCTGCAAACCTTCATTTTCCATATTCTCTGTTTTTGGTCTACACTCATGTACAAATACTGAATACCCATTCTCCATCCTCCTCTTGGAAATAACCTGGTGAGGGTCATAGGCCCACTCAACCACCTGTAAAAGACACATGTCATTCAATAGCCTCTCAACCTCTTGAGCAACTTATCTAGTGTTCACAATGAAAGGACCTACTGCTTTGGGCAACTTAAACAAATAACCTTTTTTCATGGGAACAACATGGACTTGATCCACATTCAAACCCCGTCTGATAAATTCTAGGGAAAAGAGCCTCATTGGCACAAATTTGGGCAATATGTATGGTTTAACTGAGGCTCCATAAAGCCTCATATTTGCATGATCCTCAAAAACATACTAGTCACCACACCTCACATATTTACTCAACTGAAGGAATTCCCGAGCTTTGGGAAGGAAAGTTGGAGGTAAGGTTCCATTCAAGATCTTGTAAACCACTGGAAGAAATAAAGAGGTGAACGCAGACAATCCACTATCCACTGGATCACCTCTGACCAAGTCTGTCCAAAATACCACTAATTGTTTTCTCTTGTTCGGATCAACAACATTTAATTCCAACCCTGAGAAGTGCTCAACGTTGTGGTATAAAAACAAATAAGTAATGACTGAAGGGAACTTAAAAGATCCAGTAAGAGGTAGAGTCATGAACTGAGTATTAATGACATTTACCCAAAAATATGGGATATCTAGCACAACTTCTGGCTTCATCATTAAGGAGAAGAATCCCAACACCACTTTATATACCTGTCTGGAATCTTCTTTCCCTAAAATATTTGAAATTACTTGTAAGACTGGTCTTATATCAACTGCAAAAATATCTAAACAGAACATATTATCATCTAGAGAGAATTGTCCTGACTTAGGAGCTAAGAATGAGGTGACATGAGACAATCCTTGGGGTGACAAGCCATCATAATGGGAGACCAGGGATTCCTTAGTAAAGGTAGTGTATGTTCCTGACACGGGGTAATTCAGTGCTTGGTGAATTAACTGAGTGTTTACTTGGAAATTTTTTTCTCCAGAATGATTCATTACGAAGCACTTCTTAGGGTACATGGCTGAGGCTATCCATTGGATGAATTAAGGAAACAAGTGAGTCTTGAGGATGAAAGCTGCTAAAACACTTGATCTAACCATTGCCATGGATATAGGGGACTTTTTCTGGTTTAGAATAACTTCTTGATATAATGGTAAATGCTTAATTGTACAGAGGGTATCGAAAATACTGTGTTCGACATCCATTAATGGGGTATGAATGATTGAGGAAGAAATTACTTGCTTGGCCATGGATTTTGGTGGGTGACAGTTGCTGACTCGGAATACAGTTGCCGAAGACAATTGCTGACTTGAAATATTGAATTAAAAGGAAGCTGCTCTATTTTACAAGCAAATGATTAATACAAAGTTCTCTTTTACACTTTGATTATATACAACAACCAAATGGGGAGAAAACTCTGCAACAAATGCTGCGAAATAAATGTTGTGTGTTAATGGAGTGGTGGATGAGGTGGTATGGTACGATGAGTGATGTGGGTGATTAATGAATGAAGGTGGTGGAAGACATGGAGTAGGCGACATGGAGCAGAATAATTTGGGTGGCCCACCGCGGGGGTAAGGAATGTACAAGAGGTTTGTTAGAGTTGAACCCCCACAGTAATCTTAGGCTATAGATTGCGGTCAACCATGCCAACGTCACGATCAACTGTAGGGGTTGAGCCTGACTTAATTTTCATGCTTGTTTTTTCCCCGCAACACACCTCAACGTGCTTATCAAGTTATCACTTGATCGCACCTCTTGAACCTGCACACACTTTAGTAAATGGGTCGGGGGCATTTACATTGTTGATTTTTTTTTAAAAAGAAACAAAATAATACTCTGGCGTTTAGATCTTTTTGATTTTTTTCAGCAATTCATACATAATATTTGATTTATTTATTTATTTATATTTTTTTCTTTTTTAATATTATTAAGAAAATTCAAATGACAATGGATGCTACAACATGATCAATATGTACAATCTTAGACTATGGGTTTATCGGACTAGTGTTGTTTCGTCATGAGTGAATTACAGATGCAGGTACCTTATCATACCATGATAGGATGATGATTAAGGAGATGAATAAGGGAAACATGCTAAAATACATATATGTAGCTTATTATGTAAGGTGATCAACCAAGAGAAAGCAAAGGTCACAACTCAATATTAGATAGCATTGAAGATTCCTTACCTCTATGCCATATGGAGGTGAACAAAAGAGCATACTCAAGAAGACACATAGCAAGCAACAGCAAGAATGGCTTGACATTGCCATGTCATCATCCAGCCCATGTTAGCAATGCCATGTCATGAGTCATCATATGCCACATCATTATTGTGGACTATGTAATTACTTATTTAAAATGTATTGTAAAGTGGAAGTCCAAAGGACAAATTCAAAATATGAAGAGTCATGTATTCATAGGAAGTCAAACAGTCATGAGGGTAGTCAAAGAGTCACCTCATTGGTTATATATACACCCTCATTGTATGATCATATGACTTTTCACCTTGGCTCCTCCTGTATGACATTAGAGAGAAAAGTTGGTTCTTTTGAGGAGCAAGGAGTGGCTCCAATGCTCCACTATTGGAGCTAGTGGTGTTCATTGTATACATGTGTCTTGGAACTTTTACTTAATATCAGAAGCCTCATGGTCAACATGTTCTTCATGCATGAATTATGAATATTAGTAATACTATTATGTGGATGTATGCATTTCATCTTTGCTTTCATCTGTGATAAAGTAATTGAACTATTTCGGTTATTTTAGTACTTAACATATTGAGAATGTGTTGTAATGGTTGCGATTGTTGTCACATCCTTGTGGACTATTCCATTGGATATCAAACATATTTTTCTTGTTTATTGGTTGTGATGACCATAACTTCTTTGTGGACTATCCCGCTTGATGTTAAGTTTGGATCTTTCTTGGTTGTGTGTGTCTCCATTAGGGTGGTACTATTACCTGTCTCCTAAAGGCTCACTTTATTTTCTCCCTCTGCATTAGAACAACCTTGACACACTTACAATTGAACACTCACAAGGTACACTCACTTGTTTTTCGAAGGTACATATGCATTCCTCTCTCTTTTTGATAGTTAGAGCCAAGGAAAATATGTAAGACACGGAAATCAGGCCGATACTCAGGATGGGGCTTGTTGGGTGCAGCCCAACTTGGTCCAGTTTTGATCAAAGACTTTGCAATTCTAGCAGCAAAGCACACTGAACCCACAAAGTTCTATTCATCGCACATTGTCTAGGAGCTTTGGGGTGGTTAAAAGCCCCTTATTTTGTAATGGGCATCGAGTGTTAATTCATTGTTTTTTCGGATCCATAGTATGTGGACCGTAGTTTTGTAGTAATGGAACCTATATAAGGAAATGTAATACTTTGTCAAGGATAACTAAGTCATAGATGAATCATTGGTCATACTTTTTGTCTTTAGTCTGTATTTTGGGCCATTAGGGAAGGCTCCACAGCTGAGTGTGCATATTTCTGGAAGAGTCTGTAGCTAAGAGTGTAGACCACCTGCAGTTGGGTGCACAGGTCAAATAAGTGTATGTATTGAAATATCCATCTTAATAAATAAGAAGAGGATTTGGTGAAGTCTTGTGTATCTATGTTTATACATACAATTATGCATATTTTTTACTGAATTATGTGAAAGAATACATGCTACACTATTCTCTGATATTTTTATGTGATAAGTGAAAATATGTGAAGTAAATCATCAGCGTGAAGTTTTTATATATGTGAAGTTGTAGATAAGTATAAAATATAAGTAAACACAGGGTTGCCATAACACACATATCCCTCTGACTACAAAAACCTGGTTTTGCAACCTCCCATAACTACTTTGGGTGAGATTGTGATCCGCTTGTAGGTCGTTGCCGAAAGGGCTAGTCGTTGAGGGTTTTGTTAGTGTGCAATACACTTTGAACTTAGGTCCAAGCCCCTTAAGCAAACAAATGGTTCTGTTGTCGGGATCAAGATCTATTTGAGGGATATGTTTTAGCGTCCATCGAAGAAGGAAATCCAGGAGTGGGTTGAACAAAAAGAGCGAGAATTTGCAGTTCAGGAAAACAGAATTGTGTGATTGTCGACTAAAGCTTGGTTGTAGAAGTATCTCTATACAAAACAACACGATATCTTCTTCGCGATGTTTTCTAATGAACTATATGAATGGGTATTAAATTTGACCGAGCATAAGACTTGTTTCAAAAATGACAAGCCTACCATATGGAGCCCGAAATTGATACAACGACTCAGGAATACTAACAACATGATCTTAAGAGAGGTTGATTTTTGGATTGACAGTATCCTGGGAGGATTTATTACTGAATTCACAATAGACACGACTGTATCTTTGAGTGAAGAATTTTCAAGGGTCTGCGAGGTAAGTACCTGAACTCTTTGAAGTTGTGGATTTAAATGATTTTATGTGAAAAGGGAATACTATGAATGTAGTTAGATTAATGTTTGGACAAAGAGGGAATAATTCTAAACTAGGACCAGGATCTACACAAAGTGGGAAGCAATATAGAGTAGAGTATGAACCAAAGAAATTTATTGAGACTAACTATAGTCCCTTGTTAGGTGGGCTTTAGAGTGAAGAGGAAGGAAGTAACCCTGCAACCCCGCGGTATTCCCCCTCCCATCCTGAAGGTGCGTCGAAGTTAGGAATTGAGAAAAATCAGAGAATCTTTGGGATTCCCCATCCATCAACTCCGCTTACCCCCCACCCCCTGCCATAATTACCCTACACCACCTCCCCCTCCCCTTCCACCTAGCCCCCCAAGAAGAAAAATGGCTGATGACATTAAGCTACATATCTTTAAAGGACTTGGATCAAAGGATCCTTACTAGTTTTGGTTTGTAGCTGATGTAGAGTGGAAATCAAGACAGGTCACTGACGAAGATGTAAAGAAGGTGTAGCTCATCACGACGCTGCAAGAAAGAGCACTGACATGGTACATGAAGTACGCTGTGACTAATGCAGCTACTTCGCTAGATGATATGAAGAAAGCACTGGTATCAGAATTCAAGAAGCCGAAATTAGAATCACAGTGCATTACAGAGTTGAAGGAAATCAAACAATAGGCTTCTGAGTCCGTGTGCGAGTTGGATCAATGATTCAAGGTATTAATGGGACAAGTAAGCTTTAACATACCCCTAGAACAACATAAAGAGTGGTTTATAACCATGTTATTTCCACATATCAGGTTACCCTTGACACAACATAAGATTGTGACTCAAGCTAAACGATTGGAAATTGTGATGAAGCTGGAAGCTTTGCTGATCGGAGATACTCATGTAGGAGTATAACAGATTCAGATTCAGCTAGCAAATTTGACCTTGGAATTGCAAGATCTCAAGAAAGGCAAAGAGACCAAATCAAAAGTATGGTGTACAAAATGGAAAGAAGAGGGCCATTATAAGGATCAATTCCCTATGTTTAGAGATTACTTAGAAAGTGGAGCACCTAATCCAGTGAACCTAGGATCAAGTTTGTGGTGCAATATTTGTAGAAAGAGAGGCCAACATCGCTCTAAATATTGCTATTTATTACAGAAGTACACACAAACCCCAAAGCATCTGTTCTGCAACTTTTGTAAATGTGTAGGCCATGATGAGAGAAATTGTCAAAGTTATGACTTGATGATGGAGCACATTGGCAATGTTTATAGACTGCAAGTTGAAGGACATACACACGAGGAGCCAAGCTAGCATGCTAGTCGAGGAGGTTTCCAAGGACGAGGTCAAGGAATTGGTTGAGGACATGACTAGATTATCTGTTATAATTGTGGACATGCAGGACACTTTGCAAGGGATTGTTAGAAACCTACAAAAATTTGTAGAAACTGTAAGTCTTTTTGATCACGTGATAGAAGAATGTCCCGTCCTTATCGCAAAGATGCAGGAGAAAAGGAACCAACAGCCCGAAACAAATCTTCAAATGATCACCACTGAGTAGAGGGAGGATGAACCACACATCAATATTGTAACAATAAGTGGAGTTGCCACTGGAGATGATAAAGTTGATGGGAAAAAGGAATTTGAAGCTACATGGGTAAGAAAAACTATTGAAAAAACCACTACATTTGATATTCAGAAGGAAAAGCAAGTATTCATGGAGACGAGGTGAAGGTTTATGGATGATGGAGCTTCGACCTCTATTGCGCAACCAACATAGAAGAATAATTGCGAGATAGTACCAATTGTGACATAAGATGTAGATACAGATATTTTATAGTCTTTTCTGTAGACTTGCATGAAATTGTTAAGAAACCAAAAAGTTGTAAAAGGATTACAGGAATTGATAGACTCTTGTGCTTCTAAGGAAGTACCACAGAGTGATATGTGTGCAGTAAACAACCTACATCGACATAAGAAGAGGACTAGGAAAGAAATGAGGCTTATATCACAAATTAGAGAATATGACATGGAGCAGGTTATCCTAGATATAGGATCTGATGCCAACTTCTTGCCAAAGCGGACTTGGGAATTGATGGGTAAGCCGAAGTTGAAATGATCACCGATCTAGCTGAAGATGGTGAACCAACAAAATATTATTCCTCTAGGAAGGTTGTTAGGTATCGCGGTAGACATTGAAGGAGTGCGCACTACTACCGACTTTGAAGTGATCGAAATTGTGGATGATAGTAATTCCTATCTCGCGTTGCTTGGATTGGATTAGGAATTTTCTAACATGGCTATAATTAACTTGAAGAAAAGGAAAATAATATTTGAAAGCAACAATGTGAGATTTATTGTTCCATTAGATCCATCAGAAAGAGTGAGGTATGATGAACCTGTTAAAGAGGAGTACAATGCAGACACCATCGACAACATTTACTAGATAACAACAAAAGGAGAAGAATGGACCAACCCTACTGTAGACGGAAAATTGGGTTGGGAGTAAGACAGTTCCTGCACTTCATATTCAGAAGACGAATTAGGAAATTGGCAAAACAGGTTACATGAAGTGTCTACAAGGTGATGTACAAGGATCACTAAAGTAGTACGCTATATGACAACAAAGATATGTGATTTACCTTTTTATGATGGTTTGGATAAAGTTGATACTTTTTTTAGAGATTATGAAAGGCAGGGGCCAAAATGTCAGAGGTTGTTAGCTTTGGATCTAGCCCTAAGTGCTACTCCTGCTAGATGGTGGAGTACACAAAAGAACAATATAGGAGATTGGCAACAATGTCGAAGATTGATGTGGGTAAGATTTGGTCAAGTAGAAATAGAACTGGATGATAAGTATGATGGTCAAACTGATCCTAGAGAACACATACAACTCTGTATGACAACATGGGAATGTTACACAATATTTTGTCATATTTCCTTTTCACTTCCCCTTCTATATCCTGAAGTGCCAAAACATTGACTATTTTGCAACATATCCATCATGATATACAGACCAAAACCTCCCTGAAGATTCAAAGGAAAATTTTCCTGAATCCATTCTGGAGAAGGTTGCCTAAAAACCTGATTTTTGGCATAAACACGTTTTGCTCCACTACCTACCTGTTCTGATGGTAGGTTGCTCAGTTATACAATCACGTATATAGCACAATTTTTCATAGGAAAACCTGCACTGAACCTCTTCTGGTAGGTTTTCCCAAACAGGAGGAGAAGCTTCGCTCAGTAGAACCTTCGGGAACAACGAGCTAGATATTGGTTGCTGTTGATATGGTCGAGCTCTCTCATTTTGGACTCTTGATCTTATCATCATGGGATTTCCCCTTGAGATGTGGAACTTACTCCCTCTTTCTTGGACCCCTAACTCCCTCTCCCTTCCATCCCTAAATGGTTGGTAATTGATTGTTGCATTCTTATGTTGAGTTTATGCTTACATGCTATGTATTCTAGCTTGGAGGAGTGCTTGAAGAGACTTTGCTTGGACTTAGACATCCACGAAAAGGAGGTCTCCAACATCAAGGAATAGGTTGTATGCTTCCATTTTTGGCTTATTAATACATACCTCTGATGTTCAATTTCCATAATTGTGTAAATGTTTATGCTATTGGCTTAATGTTCCTTGATCTGCTAAGTAGTTTATGTTTGATGTAGGCCATATATTCTCTCGTATCTTACATAGTAATTTGATGTTCCTTGTAGGTATCTAGATGTGGAGAACAACTAAGGAGCGAGGTCTAGAACAAAAGATTCAAAGCCATCTCCAAGGATCAAGCAATTAGCATCAGAACGAGGTAGGTTTCTCCTTCTCTCTGTATTTGTCTAACATAAGCTAGGAAAGTGTATATTAGTTTGTTAAATTTGTTGTTAGACCCACTTATTGGGCTAGAGGGATCACCTTTATCTGCAGAGGGGATTCTCCCTCACAACAACGAATAAATTCTATGAGAATAATGGGTGCATGGCTTCATCCATACCTTGGAGACAATTCCTCAGAATTGGTATTTGGAAACAGAATTGCGACATGGTATTGCAAGTTGGGTAGAGGTGGTTGATGGATTTATAATGACATTTAGTTTTGAAGATGATTGTCCACATATAGATGCAACCCTTCAGATAGTTAACAAGAAGATTTTTGAAAATGAAGTTCCATGTACATGGCAGCTTGATTGGGCCACGCAGTTACATAATGTAATGGAATGCTACAATATCACTGTAGAAGAGGATGAAGATCCTCGCAATACCGACATCGCAGAATCTATTGGTCACCCTGAAGTAAATGAACCTGAGATAGAGATGCCTGATATGATGAAGCCATTAAAGATGAAGAAGGTGAATATATGATCAGAGAATGAGCCACAGTTAACAAGATAACAGATCTTTTGCATGAGAATGCATTGACCAAGGTATGCAATGTGAACAAAGATGACTGGGATCTGAGGATTCCATCAGTGTTGTGGGCATACAGGACAACATGCAAGAAATTGACAGGGAAGACACCTTTTTGGTTGGTACATGGACAAGAGGCAATTATGCCTATGGAGTACATTATGCCAAGTTTGAGGATTGTGTCATTCACAAATATGGAAGACACTAACATTATGAAGGAAAGGATGTCGCAGTTACTGGCTCTAGAAGAAGAGAGGTTCATAGTAGGGTTCCATTAGCCAGTGAAAAAAGCAAGGGAGAAAGCCTAGCATAAGATGTTCCAGGAAGGAGATCTTGTACTATTATATGATAGAAAACTCACAAAGTTCCCAAGAAAATTTGAGACTCATTGGCTAGGACCATATATCATTAAACAAATCTCTAATGGTGGTGTGATTCAACTCGTGAAGTTAAATGGTCAGTTGATTCAAGGATGAGTGAATGGTAGCAGATTGAAAGTATACAGGGACGATTTTTTCCCTAGAAATTCGCACTAAAAAATGAAGGTAGGGAAGTCTTAGTGCCACTTGTAGTTGAAAGTGGGCATGAGAATATAAACTACTTTGCAGAAAGTGATTTCACCGAAGGGAGATTACTGCACAATAATCAAGAGTATGACGAAGTCCGAAGGAACAACGACGAAGAAAGGATGACTATGCCACAAGGGAAGGTTCATCGACGTTGGCCAGAAATATGACCGTTGGAAGGAAAAAGTTACCATTAATTGGAAGTTTTCGTTAAAGGGCATGGGAGAAACACATTTATAAGGCACAACTAGCTGAATCTAGCACCATACCTGCATTAAATGAGCAATATCTTAGTCAATCATAGGGCTAGAAATTCAAATTCGTTATAAAAACCATATCCCGCGCCACATTTTAAACTGTTTTGTCTGGAGAATTCAGCTTGAGAACTTGCAACTAAGTGCGAGAGAAGTAAGCCACTGTATGTTTGAGGGAAGCTTTAAATAAATTGCTAGAATGTTTGTAGAGAAAGGATTAGTAGGTATTGTGGAAGCACCGGATGGTAAAACCGCAATGAAGAATGTACCCATGTCTCCAAGGCGCTCGAAGTCGCTGAGAAAGCAGGTACCCATAGAAGCAAAACCACAGAAGAAACAAGAAAAGAGGCTAACTGAGGTCTCTGGGGTAAATATAAGAATATCCCCAAGGAAGAAGACATAGAAAGAGTCGTGAATGAAGAACAAGGAAGAAAAGAGGAAGAAACTTGTGCAGAAGGGAAAGAAGCCAATGCAGCATAAGGTACCACAACATATCCATGATAGTGAAGAAGAGACATAATTACATCGAATGGAGGCATAGGGCACAAAGATTCCCTCTATGCTCCCACCTTACATGCCACCATGAAAATCGAGTGCCAAGTCATTCAAGGACCCAAAATATGCGAAGTTTGAATTTTTCACTCCGTTGCTACTAGAGGAAGTGTCATTTGATGACGAAGTGTTGGGGAAGATCCCACAACTAAAGATGGAAGATTCAGACTTCAATGATCAGAGAAAATACCCACAGTTAGAGTTGAGCAAATACCTTCAACAAGTATATTACCCATAAAGTTGAGTTAAAAGGTTAGAGCCGCACCGGTCAGCTGCAGGATTTCAGAGAACATGCCTGTTAAATATGCTAAATATGCCACACTTTGGTAGAAGCACATCTAGTACAAGTTGTGTGCGACAAATTTTCGCATTAGTACATGATGGATGTTTGTAGCAGGGGACAAGGATCCTGATCAATGAAATGTTGATAAGAAGGATTAAAGGATTGCCTCACCAAGGAAAAGACCCCGCAAAAGAGTTTGTGGGAAATAATCAGGACAAGGCGATGGAACAAACAATGAAGGATAAATTTGGAATAGTGAAGAAATTGCACATGTATGGCATTAACTCCATCGACGACTAAGGGGTGCACTTCACCACACACATCTTAACAGGGAAGATCATGAAGAAGTGCAGACAAAATGAGGACCCCACAACCGTGGTTTCTTTGGCTGCGTAGTGCAGCTTCGAGGTCCAGTTTAACTGAGCCACCTATTTGTGTAAGGAGTTTTTGGTAGAGTGCAGGGAAGCATAGGAGGAAGGGAAGACATTTCATTATGTGTGGTTAACCATCATCATCATGCTAATTGCATGGAAGGAGCCAGAGGACTCATAGTTTCCTCTTGCCGAAGCAGATGTTTGTGAAGCAACGAGGTATGCCTCCCTCTGGCATACTAAGGAGTCATCACACACAATAGAAAATAGGATTTTATTCATACTACCATCAATGGATTTACACATGGTGGTGAATCATCACCCAAGACTGTCACCTAGTCTATAAAGGCAATACTGCAACATTGCAGAATTTAAAGCATACTTCCATCGAGTCTATGTGAAGGCAAGGAGGGACTTGATGAGGACATGGGACCCATTGCCATATTTAGCAATCGAGGATGACTTACTCGCAATAGTAAAATGCTAGTAAACAGAGTGGATTAATCCACCCAGTGAAGAGATTGGAACAGATAAGGGCACTCCGTAGGATGCAGGTCCGAGTGGAATGGATACAGAAAAATAACAAGGCATAGAAGAGACAGAGCCAGAAAAGGAACATGGTACTCAGGAACCCCTTAATAATGAAGGAGTATCAGAGGAGTCACCTTTCATTAAAAAAGAGTGTACATACAACAACCATGTCGAGCATGAGGAAAAAGTAAAAGGTGGACAAATCTAGGGGTGTTATACCACTTTTCCTCACTGATGGGGACATTGACGAGATTGGGGGAAGGTCCAAGAGGTAACAACAGAGACTTGGGATAGAATTAAAGATCACTATAGAGTGACATTGGCCGAGGTTCAACAAGGTATCGCAGAATTGAAGGCAGCACCATGGGTAGCAAGACAACCAGAACATATTACTCAACCACTGTAGGCAAAGCGATGAATAGAGACAACATTCAATGTTAGGATTTTGGAGGTGCCAGCTAGAGCACTACAGTTCGAAGCACCGAAGGACAGGAAATGATCTAAGGCACGGAGAAACTTCAACATGAACATTGTCATGATGCCGATTCATGTACTACATGAATTACACCAGAGCATAACAACTCAGCTACAGGAGCGAGAACAATGAACTTCGTTGTTGACCAGTCAGGTCAAAAAGGAGAAATCTTCGCTAAAAAAGGAGCTAGAGAAATTGGCTAAGAAAAGAGATGAGGCATTGTAACAACAACATCAAATGGAAAAATCCATTACAAACACTTGTAGCACACTTCCAGATGTGAAGGTATGTGAAGAGGAGCCACCAACAGAGAAGGTCACAAAAATGAAATTTGAATATGAAGTACAGATTTTTGAGCATATCTTGCAAGAGAGGACTCGATCGTGGCAGGAGGAGGCCCTTAAAATTTTGCAAGTAGTGAATTAAAGGCTGAAGCAGTTAAGGGAAAGGGAGAAAGAAGTATTTCAGAAGACTGTTGGTCCAACTATAGAGGTATTGCTGGAGGAAGTGTGCCAAGAGGAGAAACAAGTACCAGAAATACTCCAGTAATACAATGCAGTCTACAATGGTATTACAATGAAAATCAAGGGCACCATAGCTGAGTGACTCGGGACAAGTCACATGTGAGTGTTGGGGGCCTGTTTGGGGGCCTGTTGGGCACAACCCAACTTGGCCCAGTTTTGTCAAAGACTCCACAATTTGAGGAGAGGAGCACATGGAGCCCATGGAGTTCTATTCGTCATGCAATGTCTAGGGGCTTCGGGGTGGGTTAACGCCCCTTATTTTGTAATGGGCATCAGGTGTTAATTCATTGTTTTTTCAGATCTATAGTATGTCAACCATAGTTTTGTAGTAATGGAATCTATATAAGGAGATGTAATACTTTATCAAGGATAGCTATGTCATAGATGAATCATTGGTCATACTTTCTATCTTTAGTCTGTATTTTGGGCCTTAAGGGAAAGCTCCACAACTGAGTAGACAGAGGCCTAGAAGAGTCTGCAATTGAGTGTGCAAACCACCTGCAGCTGGGTGCACAAGTCGAATAATTGAATGTATTGAAAGATCCATCTTAATAAAGGAGAAGAGAATTTGGTGAAGTCTTGTGTATCTGTGTTCATTATTTGTGTTTATAAACACTGTTATGCATGTTTTTTTTACTAAGTTATGCGAAAGAATACATGTTATACTATTTTATGATATGTTTACGTGACAAGTGCAAATATGTGAAGTAAATCATTAGTCCAAAGTTATTTATGTATGCGAAGTTGTAGATAAGTATAAAACATAAGTAAACACATGGGTGCCACTACAATTTGCTTGCAGGTCATTGCCAAAAGGGCCAATGGTTGAGGGTTTTGTTGATGCACAGTACACTTTGAACCTGGTTCTAATCCCCTTAAACCATCAGAGCTCCTATTCCAAATGGTGTGAGGTCTAATTGGGACTTCACATCGAGGAGACCCCCTTGGGAAATGGATTTCCAACACCATCAATAGTCGGGTATCAATGCCACAATCATGGAGTACCACATTGACACATGTCGTAATGCCTACCTAGTTAAGAAAAAGTAGTTTCAACTCCACCCTTCCAAGCCAAAAGAAATTATATAAGAAATCAACAAAATCCACAAAGTTGGTTTGATTTACCCAATCACCTACAAATCATTGTTTCCTAACCCTATACCTATTTTGAAGTAACATGGCACCATTCAAGTTCGTACTAAATTTAGATATTTGAACAATTCATGTCCCAAATACAATTTTGCTGCACCTTTCATCGACCAAGTAATCGATTCTTATGTTAGGCATGAATCCCTGTCCTTTATGGATGAATTCTCAGGATATAACCAAATATAAATCCACCACACGAATCAGTATAAAGCAACATTCACTACTCCATGGGGTACTTTCACCTACTGTGTCATGCACTTCTGCCTTAAAAATGTTGGCACCACCTTCCAGCGAGCCATAAATTAAATCTTTCACAACCTGGATCATCTAATTCTATCCTATTTGGATGACCTTACAGTTTGTTCCAAAAAGTGCTCAGACCATCTTGAAGATCTTCGCTTGATTTTTCAGAGGTGTCAACAATACAACCTTCACTTGAACCCCCTCAAGTGTGTATTATGGATTAACATAGGAAAATTATTGGGATTCATAGTTTCCCAACAAGGTATTAGAGTCAACCCTCTAAAGTTCCAAGCCATTTGATAAATCCCACCACTGTGAACTTTAAAGCAATTACAAAGATTACAAGGTAAGGGAAATTTCTTACGACGCTTTGTCCTTGATTACACAACTTGCGCACATAGCTTCTTATGCCTTCTTCGTAGGTGCATTCCCTTCCAGTGGGATGAAGAAGATCAAAAATCATTCGAGGACTTAAAGGACACATTATCATAGGTGCCACTAATTAGCCCCCCTGGCCATATTAAGGTTTATACCCTCTATCTTTCATCATCAAAGGTAGCCATTATTTAGGTATTTGTCCAAGAGGGTAATGATAATAGGGAACATGTTATCTATTACATAAGCAAGAACCTCTACGGGCTTGCTTTAAAGTATGAGACAAAAAAAAAATAGCCTTAGCCCTCATATACTCTATGTAGATCTCAAGTATTAACCCCATGTGATACTTTCTCACTCGTCATATGATGAACCATAAGTATTCCCAATGGGTATTGCAAGAATTTGATCTATAATTTTCTTCCCCCAAGAGAAGGAAAGCTCTTATTCTTACATAGTTCTTCACAGACCTACATTTAGACTCACAAGGGTCTCCTGTCGATGATTCTTTCCCCGACAAACATTTTTCTATTATATCTATAGGTGACCCTTAGTATAGTGATATCCTCCTTTTCCTTCGAACTCATAAGTTCAATGCCACACCTCACATGAAAGGATCAGAGACACATCCATCACCAAGCTCCTCACTACCTCCTCATATAGGACCCACCTACCCTAGACTATTGAATTGACAAAGAGGGTTTCATGAAGACTAACCTAGCTCTCCTCGCGTGCAACATGGGTACTCTCGCTAAATGCAACAACAAGAAATGATCTTGGAATCCACACCAAGGTATACATGAACAAGTACAAATAAGGTGGCAAGGTGGACCCCACGACTCTTGTATATCCCTGTTTCTGACATTTTCTAGAGGCTTGTATGGGAGCCCATGAGCTCCTTTCAAAAAACCATCAGAGGTTTTGGTATCAGGGTGTATTCATCTACATCATGGTACCCTCCTTTCAATTCATGAAAAAAATTAATTTGCAGGTCCTTTTCATGTTTCAAGGACCCCTTCAAGTGTGCCTTCTTGTATTTATGATACATCTTGTTCAGTACATTCTAGTTATCATATTGTTATACACCGATGTTTGCACTTGGGGTATTAGATTTTAAAGTTGCAGGTCATCAAAAACTTCACAGCAATCCCATTCCCTCGGTGGAAATCGACAATTAATGTATCATTCTTCCCTCACGATGATAGTTTTCCTTAGGAAATTTGCATATCTTGACATCATTTCTCTAAAAAAAACCATAATGTCCACCATCTCGACCACATTTACCAGCACCTTCTACCTGCACATGGTAAATGTCCACATTGGTTGATAGAGCTTCCCTCGTATGGATTACCCTAGCTTATAGTTCCCTTGACACTATCAATATCCATGATCACTTTCACAAACCTGGGAGACAGTTCATTTGCATGACTTGAAGATTAGCCTCATACCTCTCTTCTTCACTCTATGTTTACCGCTCCACTCCCGAGCCATTATTCTTTTTACGGATTGAAATGAATGCACCATCACATTCTACACTTGGCCTACTACTCATCCATATTGTAGTATGCCATCTGCGTCATTACATCCATTTCATTCACATTGCACCAATACCAACCAATGGGACTCGTGCCCTCTGCAAAGGAACCTACTTACATCATCACACATGCCACCATTTTCTTGGGGCACCCATCTCCATGTCTGTACATCCAAAACTAGTTTTACGTTCTTTTGGAAAGTATACAAATATTTTTTAAGGAAAAGGATTCTCACCCATATTTTTGTGTGAGTTACTTGGCAACATTCCTTCATGACCCTTGGTTGGAGCTTGTTTTTTTACCTACACCATTAATCATCATTCACACATCACTCACCACGACAATCAGAATATACTTATACCTCCCTTAGATGTCCTACCAACCCTAGAGGAATATACTCTAACAACATTGTTCTGACTACTTCCACTTGTATTACAGCTCCAAACTTGGGAACTTTTTATTATCCTCCCACACCGTCAGCTCTCACTATCATGTCTTTTTAACCCATCCTATTACTACATCTGCCTTTGTTTCACATAGATTCCACGGAACCAGTTTTTGGGTGGTTAGCACTCCTTTCCTATCAACGTCAACACCTATATTCTAGGATCGAAGTTGTACCTTTATTTCTTGTAGAAATTTTGAATAATAAACACATATTCAATGGAGATTATCCTGATCATGTACTATTGTGGAATACATACACAATACATAAGCTCCTCTACGTTGATCATCAATATAGCCGCATCAATACCAATAAAACATCAAGAGCATTCACACATTAACACAGTATGTATCCCGGGGAAAGCATCTCGCTAAAAACCCCAACTATCTGTATATTAATGATAGAGTCATGTAACATTACACAGCATAATACTTCTCACAAGTATCTCCACCTCTGTTACACACAATACAGCTCAGAT
>APFE030758991.1:25648-104510 GCA_000404065.3 Pinus taeda | reverse complement strand
CCGGGACCAATCAGGATAGTTCTCCTTGCCAGTGAGAACTATTCCTACCATAGAGATGATTGAATGCATTCTGTAAAAAAAAATACTTCTGCTGATAGAAAAAATACTTTTGCTGACAGTGAAATTGTACTCAAAAGGGAAAAAAGATTTCAAATACTTTATGCACTATGTTTTCTTCAGATCCCTCCAATGTTTATAAAAAACATCCTCATATAATATATCCAACATATAACTGGACCATTCTATAAACTCAGTTCATATAAATATGCTGGACCATTCAACGCATTCAATAAAGCAGTGTTAATATCAACTCTGATATAACAGGCCCCTTCAACGCATTCAACAGATTCAACATGACATTTGAACATACCATGTCAGTTTCAAATACCATTGGACAGCCTTACCATTCAATGGGATAGCCTTACCAAGCATACCATTATACAGCGTTACCATACAACGCAGTTCAATGGGATAGCATTACCAAGCATACCATTATACAGCGTTACCATTCAACGCAGTTCAATGCCATTCAATGGGACAACGTTACCAAGCATACCATTATACAGTGTTACCATACAACAATACCAAGAATACCATTATACAGTGTTACCATACAACACAGTTCAATGGGACAGCGTTACCAAGCATACCATTATACAGCGTTAATACTCAAACGCATAGGCATAGGCATATACCATTCAACTCAGTTTAATATATACCAAAACGCATTCAACACCAGAACTTGGACGGGCGCATACCATTAAATAAATCAACACTATTATTCAAAAGCGGGTTGCTTTGCTATTCCAGGTCATTGATGATGGCAGACAGCAATGCTTCCACATCATACGGCATACATCAATTGAGAAACTTGCGGCTGAATAAAGACAGCATTACTAAATGCATTCTAACCTTATGGACAGCGTTAATACGTATATAACATTCAAATTTGAAGCAAGACAGGTATCTCTGCGTGGCGCAGCAGATTCATTCCAATAACGCCATTCAACAGCGTTCAAATGATTTAAAAACCGCATTCAATTGGAGTTGATACAGCATTTTCCTATTGCGCCCATGGCTCGGTATGCGATATGGTATAATACGAAGAGATGGTGCTGGGCAGCAGATACCAGGTGGGCAGATCGTTCAAAATACAAAAAGAGCTCAAGCAGTGGCCAACTACAAAAAATAAATGGAGACAGATGCGACCAAGGTGAGAATAATCAAGAGAAGGAATTCATGCAATGGAGGCGCAGGTGCAATAACGCCTTTTTTTTAAAACGTTTATGACAGTCAGAGAACTGAACAATCAGACAGAGAGGTAGCTAATTTTATGGAGAACTTGCTCAGCTATATGGAGAGCAGACAGGGAGTTACAAGGGACACAAAGGCTAAAAAGGAGCTGGCTCTGATACCATGTCAAGCCAAGTAGTAACTCCACAAAGCAAACAACTGATTCGTATATTATTCCATAGGTAGGTCATTGTTATATACAATAGGGAGTGATTTTTCAGTTCATCTCCCGATGACTGTTCACATTCCGAATTTATTTATTTACATAAAATTCCCCCAATCATGAAGATTAGGTGTCAATAGTGTGGTACACTGAATCTCGATATAAGTAAGATCATAATAAAGGAAAAAAGAACTCCAGGTAATGTTTATGTCTTGGAACACAAACAAGAGCATTGTTACTTGAGAAAATCATAATTAAGCTGGCTTTGGCACAAAATATTGGAACATCTAAGCTTCACTCAATTACACAAGTCAATCAGAATGGGAGCAATACGTGACTTGCCTAACATCCCTCTGCGAGAAAACAACATATGAAAATCTTGTCAATTCAGTAAGCAAACCCGAGTTTATTTTAATGCTAAACAAGGTACCTCAAGTAAGCCTCTTGAACTTATTCATATTGATTTGTGTTGTCTTATGAGAAAGAAGTCTCCTCGAGGTGAAAAATACTTCATATTATTCATTGATGATTTTACTAGAATGTGTTGGATTGGCTTATTTAAACATAAATATGAAGTATTTGATAAGTTTAAAGTCTTCAAAGCCGTAGTATAAAATGAGTTAGACTTAAAAATTAAATGTATTAGATATGATAGAGGAGAAGAATTTATATCAAATGATTTTTTCAACTTTTGTGAACATCATGGTATCAAGAGGAAATTTTCTATAGATAAAACTCCTCAACAAAACAAAGTGACCAAATGAAGGAACAAAACAATCCACAAATGGAGCATGCCTTGCTTGATGAGTCCGAAACACCTCATACATTTTGGGGAGAAGAAACACATACAATCGTAATTATCCTCAACAAAGCTCATATTCGGGTAAATAGTGATAAAACTCCTAATGAACTATGGTTTGGTAAGCCTCCAACTCCAAACATTTCAGAGTTTTTGGAAGAAAATGTTACATAAATAATAATGATGATAAACTTGGAAAGTTTGAATCTAGAGGTGATGAAGGAATTCTCTTTGGATACTCCTCTAGAATAAAATGATATAAATGCTATAATAAAAGACTTCAAATGATTGTTGAATCCATTGATGTTGTAATTGATGAAGAATCCACAAGTACAAAAAGGGAAGCACTAGTAGATGATGAACTTCTCCCTACAACAAGCCAAAAGGATGTAGGAGATGGAATTAATGAAGCACCAAAAGAAGGAATTGAAAGCATAGTAGAATAAAAAGAAGACTCCTTCAAGGTATGTTCAGAAAAATCATCTGGAATCTCACATTCTAGGTGAAAAGGAAGCTGGAGTACAAACTAGAAGAAAACTTGTTGGAACATCCAATTATCTAGCCTTACTATCCACAATTGAACCTCAAAAACTAAATCAACCAAGAAAAGATGAATGGTGGGTTAAGGTAATGAATGAAGAACTTGGTCAAATAGAAAATAACCTGTTGAAGCCCCGAAAATCGGGTCTACAATAGGGGGGATACCTACCCGATCCGGACCTTGGTTGGCAGCTCCTTATCCGTTTGGTATAGCGGGTCCGGCTGGGGATAATGGGACCAGTTTCCCAATCTGAGGGTGTGTGTGTGTGTGTAGAGTTGGATGAAGCTGATCTAAGAATACTTAAAGCTAATTTAATTCAGATTCTTAAACTAACTCTATGCTATTGTAATCTAATGAGAAACAACACATCTAATCTACGCTAACCCGGGGTGTATATCTTCTATTATGCAATCTAAAGATATTTCAAACAATAAATAGTAATAAAGATCATTCAGCTATTATAAGAATAGAAATCAATTAAGATAAACCACTTTGCACAAGAAGTTAGGCAAAACAGTTGTGAACAGCATATCACATAATAAGTTATTCATATATCAGACATAAATAAATGACTCCGCCGTACAGAAGTGTCAAATGGTAACTCATACATTCATGCAATAACATATAAACAACTGAAAACTCTAAATCACTTTAAGAATATAAGCAGAAATGGCCAAGAGATAAAAGTACCATTTATGACTAATCCTACTCATAAACTTCAAGCAAAAACGATTTATCTCTACGTGTTCTAACATTCTTACTAAGAGTACAAAAAGTGCAACATCAGTAGCAGAACATCAAATGCAACATTAATAAATCTTGATTCAATCCATTCTCAAAACCTCCTCTGAGGTGAGAAGTGCATGCTCCGAGGACAAGTTTTTGACAATTTCTGGACCCTTCTCTAAATGCCTAAGAAGGTTTAAATACTGCTAGCTAATTAACTTAATTACATAAATTTAGGATACGGTTTTAAATGACCGCCCTTCTGATAAAGCAAAACTATTTCTAAAAATTGAATCTAATTCTGAACCATTTCTATATTTGCTCCTTAGTGCTGCAAGCATGCAACATTCACCTGGGAAGAGTCGGCTGGTCACCTTCCGCTTTCGTTTGAGCTATAAAAATAGAAATAACAAGCGTTGGCACCACTTTTTGGTAAACTAGAAGATATTTTCGAGAATCTTCCTCTGGCTGGGTGTATTCACTGCATGTATACTTGGTAATGACTCAAATTTCTCTCAAACTGATTCTGCTTTTGCTATTTCGGTTTCCGGCCTTGCGAATGACTGAACAAGTTAGGGACTTTACTCTCTGAATAATTTTCTGCATCGAAAATTGCCTCTGTTCTTTGTTCCGGGCTTTTCTGGTGCGTAAGCTTCAGGGTTTTTTGTAAACATGCTTCTTTTGTGCACCTTTGACTCTGAGCTTTAGATGGCCTATTGACATCAGCATCTGTTGAGTGATACTCTGGAATCTGTGGTCCTGTCGCATGCGGCATCCGTTTCTGAAGGGATCTCTTCTCTGTTCTCCGAGCATTGACGCTTTCCACTTTTCCTTAGATGTTTCCTGCACATTGCTTCATGTTATTTCCTGTCTTACAGTTTACCCAAGGGAAAAGAGTAATGATAATAAAGATTGACATGAAAGCTTTAAGCTCTTATGAATGCATAATCATGACACCCATAGCGAACTGACTCTTCGAAAAACACAAGACTGTCCTTCCTGAATACTTTGGCGTACAATCATTAATTTCTTTTAAGGCGCGCACCCAATTTTGGTTAACGGACAGCTTTCCTTGAATATTGCGCTGAGGAAAATTCGCAATGGATGATTTCTGCGACTCGCATCGCAGCATCGCGGATCGTGTCGTCAAGATGTGTCATCGCAGAAAATCATGATCGCAAATTTTCGCAAATCGTATTTATCGCAGATCGCAACATCGTAGATCGCATTTAGTCATTCAGTCATTGTGTGCTACTTACGGGACGTTGTGATATGCGATGTCGCATATCGGCCGTCGGAGATTTCTTAAGTTTTTTCATTTAAGAGCGCTTCATAATGAATGCGATGCGATGAATTTCACGTCGCTTCTTCACAGTTTATTATGCTCATAAGAAAACATTTCATTCTCTTTTTGCGATGCGATAAAGTTTTAAGGAGTTGAATACAAAAAAATTTCATAAAATGTTTGTTTGGATTTTTATTAAGGGTCCCCATTTGCTTGGTGTTATTGCTAATATCAAACAAAGAGGGGGGTTGTTGGTGGTCACAACACCTCCCTATGTGGAAAGGAAGGTTTTTTTTCTAGGATAATTCTCTCGGATCTTAGGTTGATCTCCTGGATTTCTATAGTATAAGTTGGGTATGATGTCTCTCCATTGTATGCTTTTTGAGCATGCCTATTGTTTGGGTTTAGATTTGGCTGGGCAAGCATCTGGGGTTTCTTAGGTGGAACATAGTGTAGGAGTTGTGGTTTGTTAGGTGGTGGAGGAAATAGGGCTGGAACATTGTTGAATTGGGGCCTCCACGCCTAAGCTGGGGTATTCCACTGATGTTGTGGCTGAACATAAGGTTGAAATGATTGGCTGGTTGGCTGGGGTTGATACTGAGATGCATAGGACCAAGGAGAGGGTGTAGACCAGGAAGAATGAGCAGGGGGTCCCCAAGAATGTATAGCTATGGTTTGGTTGGGGTCGTAATATGCATGGGATGGCCCTTGTATACCCTGCTGGTATTGTCTAGGCCTATAAGGTCTCCTTTGGTTGATGTAGCAAAGCTGCCTAGTGACCCCTTCAACTCCTTGATATACAACTTTGATTCCAAGTAAAGAAGGGCACTTGTCTGTGGAGTGGTTTTCTTCATAGACTGAGCAAACCTTAATACAGTTTAATGGACATTCATTCTTGGGATGCCTCCTAGTACATCTAGGATAAAAGATGGCCAAGGCTCTCTCTGCTTCCTCTTGCTTCCTTTTGATGTTCATGGTGTCCAATTGCAAGACAAGGGTTTGCATCATGTCACTTTTGAAATCTTCCAACATATTTCCAATTTCACCTTTGATGGATAAGTTAGAGGATGATGTACTTGTCATAGGTTGACTACCCCTACCTTTCTTCCTGGATGACCTAGAATGGCTTCTAAAGACAATCCTGATATCCTCGTAGGGTAATTGGTAGACATCTCCTCCTGCTATCATATGTACGGTATCCAAAATATCTTCCCTTACTTCTCTAAGCAGGACCAACTTTAGCGACTCAGGGTCAAGTGTGCACCTTGCCCTTTTGTAGCTAAGCTCGAATATTTCTTCATAGTCTTCTAGGGATTCATCATGGCCTATATTCATCCTAAAATCTATTCTTTAGTATCCTTTGACCTACAATATTCCTTGTATTTGTTGTTAAAATTTTGTTGCATCTAAGCCCAAGTTGTGATGCTATCTCCAGGTAAAACCCATGAACCAGCATAATGCTCCATCCTTGAGAGTAGATGGGAATAGTTTTAACTTTTGCTCATCATCTGTATATTCATAGGTTCGGCATATAACATAAAACTCAAATAATAAAGTGTCAGGGTCCTCTGTGGTCAGGCCATGGAAACGAGGTAGAGCAGAGGGGCTTATATTCTTCATCTTAGTGTCCCCATTGGTTTCCGTGATGGGGAAGGCACTCTCAATTCTCTCTCTATCTCCCCTGTAATTTTGCTTTCCAACCATTGGTTCAGTAGGAACGGTTTCTTCCTCTTCTTCTTCTTCTATAGATTCCTCAAATAGGTAAGGTTTCTCACCTAAAGGGTCTTCCAATTCACCATCACTGAAGAAGAGAGAAGGTTTCCTGTTGGATGTAGTGTGGGCATTTGAGAACATGAAATGCTAAACTTACACCATAACCTACTAGCCAATTAAATAGCTATGCTAAGAAGAATTGCTAGATCAACACTAACCTAATGCTAATTATCTAAGTTACATAAGTAAAGAGCATCAAAACTAGACTAAGGTGTAACAAAGAAACTTAGGCTAAATCACGTTTCAGCCGAAAAAAGCAATCAAAGGTTGAAATCAGTGAAAGGAGGACGTGAGGGAGCAACAGTGCATAAGAATCGTTGGATCAACCAGGTGAAAGGAAAATGAATGGTGGAGATTGGATCGCGTAGATAGATGGGCAAACAAGGTTAACTAACAGGATGAACAGTGGAGATTATATCGCGGCGGTTGAGTGAATAGATGAACAAACAGGGTTAAACAAAGATAGACGGATGAGATTATATCGTTGAGGCTAAGTCAAGAGATGGACGGAAAGGATTAATCCACAGATGGATAGTAGAGACTAGATCGTGGGAAAAAGAAACGTGTGGAATTGATGGAGCAAGTTTAGAGGGCGGTAAGTTGTATATCGCGCGCCCTCAAAGTTGTAAGTGGTTTTCTAAAATTTTGTGCGATTGGCCCAACTGGGCCACACGTAGCAAAGAGAAACCACTCTCATTGGGTGCCCACAGAAGGATAATGATTGGAAATAAATCTACGTGATATCACGCGATAACTGTTGGATCAAGCAGGGTTGATCAATGGTGGAGATCAGCCAAGCTAGTTGGCGATCGAGTGAAGCGACAACCATTGGATCAGGTGAGGCAGATCGACGGTGGGTACTTAAAGTTCATAAAGTGAGTGGTGGACTCCATGCGAGGCAGCAGTTGGAGAAAATAGTGAATCATATGGTGATTGTGAAGGTTTGTTGGTCATCAGACGACAATGAAGTGATGGATGAGAAATGAGTTGGAAGCGGTTTCAAATGAAAATGACAGAGAGAACCAATGATGGTGAACGAGTAACTTCGTTAAACTGCGAACTCCATAGCCCATGCGAGAACCAAAGACTGTGTTTTTGGGGTTGCTAGAGGGTCCCTTCCTCAGGTGATGGTCCCAGAGGGACGAGATGAGGCCGAGACACCTGCACACAACCTAATAGTGCTATTTTTCTTTTAACTAACCTGTGAACTGAAAGAAGGCAGAAATGGAAGTAAGTTGAAGCACAACACAGATGAACAGAACCAAAAAGATACTTCAGCAAATAACCAATGAAAAACCATGAATCTATTTAAGCAAATGAAGAAGTAAACCAGAAATCTATTTAAGGAGGTAAATAGAACTAGGAAGCTACTTAAACAAATGAATAGAACAGAACTCTATGCTAGCATAAATGTACAGTAAAGAGGAGCTGTGGTTGCTTGGGTCGGGCCCTAACCCAAGAGCTTCAACGCTCGAAGTTAACTCAGAGCTGGCTTAAACAAAACTCATTCTTATTGTAGAAACCATGGATTACAAAGAAAACTGTCACAAGTCTTTGCAACTCAGAAATAAAATAGAGTTTTACAATAGAAGTCTAAATCCTAATAAGGTACTAAGCCTCTCTATTTATACATTTAAAGTCTCTAACGACTTCCCTCTCATTAGGGAGGCTTGGCTCCCAACTTAAGATAAATTGTTTTCTGTCCTTTTCACATGCTTGGTTGTCTTTTAGTCTTCAAAGTGATGGCTATGTGCACTTTGAGCTCATGGTGGAATATTCGAATGGAGGGGTAGTAAACGAGGAGGATTTACCTCCTATAGTTACTCTTCCTTGTCCCATTCGAGTCTTTTCCAAGGTCTTTTCCATAGTTATTTTCTTTTATCCTTTATACCTGCATTTTTCCTTGCCGTTACCCCAAAGCCAAATATCCAACTCTACCTCATTTCATAAACAAAATATAATCAAAAGTATGAAATAAGTTGTGAGAATAGTTGGTTTGACTAAGCTACGAGGTGAAGTAAGGCCAATTAAGGCCCATATAATTTCTCAATGATGAGGCTCATCACTTCTTCACTTTCCTTAGGTACACACTTCCTCAATGAGACGATCAGTGCATTGATGGAATAATTTCAAGTATACCACCAGAAGAGCACACCTTATCCCCTATAGGCTAATGGAATGATAGAGGCGCTCAACAAGGTGCTCCAAAATGTGTTGACCAAGGTTTGCAATGCTCAACGAAGTGATTGGGACCAACACATACCTGCAGTATTATGGGCTTATTGAACGACATGCAAGAAGTTAACTGGACAAACCCCCTTTAGGCTTGTTTATGGCGTTGAAGTGATAATGCCTATGGAATACATCATGCCTAGTCTGCGCATAGAAATGCTCATATGTTTGACGGATCACAGAGCCCTAGAGGAGAGGCTTGCACAGCTGGATGAGCTCGAAGAAGAGAGATTTTTGGCTAGATTTCACCAGCAGGTCCAAAAGCAGTGTGAAAAGGCATGGCATGATCGACACAACAAGTTGCGCACATTTAAGGTAAATGACCCGGTTTTATTACATGATAGTAAGTTTGATAAATTTCTTGGGGAGTTTAGGATGCACTAGTTAGGGCCTTATGTTATTAAGGAGATTACCAACGGAGGAGTGGTACAACTGGTCAAATTGAATGGAGAACCCTTCCCCGGAAAGGTGAATGGCAGTCACTTGAAACCATACACCAACGGTTTGGCCTTGTGACTAGATGAAGGTAGCTTAAAGGAGGCATGAGAGCAAAAGTTTTAGGTTGATAGCGCAGGAGCAATGACTGAGAAGACAGTGGAAGATGCGAAGCAGGTGGCAACTCAGTGCACGGCGGAGGTAGCGGTCATACCAGTTGAGCTAGATGGGCTTCATGCAAAGATCTCCTCATCTACTGAGTGACTCGAGGGCGAGTCACGATGTTTGTGTTGGGGGCCTGTTGGAAGCAGGATCCCCCAAGGGCAGTTTTAGGGATAAAATCCCTTGTTTGAGTTAAATTTTGTAATAAAATGGTAAGTCTCCACATTTTGTGGTCACGAAGCACGAAGGTGTTATGTGTCATAAAGGGTAGTCCACCCTTAGTTTTGTAAAGTAAATTTAGTTGTAAGAGATCCCATGGTCCATGGACCATGGGATTGTATAAAAAGAGCTCAGCTCTAAATAGTTTTATAAAGGACATAGAATGATTGATCATGTAAGAGAGTCGTAGCTCTGAAATAAGAAGTCTAAGTCTTGGGTTGTAGCATAGGTAGAGGCTCTGCAGCTGAGTGCACAAAGGCCTAGGGTAGAAGTCCGCAGCTGAGTGCATGGACCCCTACAGTTGTGTTCCTAGGGTGGACAGAGTTTGTAAACACTTGGAAGATATTAATAAAGAGAGATATTCTACAATTTCTTTATCTTTTTTCTGTTCATGCATCTAGATATTTTATGTATGAATTTCCTTTATTGTGTTTATATGATGCGCGAATGACCGCAATTACATTGAATAATAGAACGCAGTTACGAATATATGTTTACTCAGTGTTAACTACAATTGTTTGATAAGATAAGAAAGTCACTTAGAGTAAACAGGGGAATCTGTACAACACACTACCATAGTGGCACGAAAGTACCTGAGCAGCAGGTTGGGGCTGCGCGAAGGTCAATCGTACCCTTTCGGGAGATATTGAAGTCTAGAATAGAGGGATTGTCTTGCAAGCCCTAGAGTGAACTAACCTACATGAAGGAAGGGATAGAGGGAATTAAACAATGTCACAACCATCTCAAGGTGAGGAAACTTGGTTCCAGCATCCCCCCATACTGCTTCGGGTGAGACTTCGGTCCGTGCTCTGCGGGCTGATGCCGAAAGGGCCAGTAGTGTAGGGATTTGTTTGGCTAATTAACGTTGAACCTGGGTGAGGCCCCCTCAAGCCAACACCACGACAAGATCAAAAGGATTCCTGATAGGAGGTTAAAATTTGACAACTTTCAAATTGATGACCTTGTGTTGAAATGGGATGTTGAGAATGAAGAAAAGGGAAAACATGGAAAATTTAATAGTTTGTGGAAGGGGCTTTATAAAATTGAAGCTTTCTGTGGAACTAAGGCATATATGTTAAAATATCTAACAGGGGAATTACTTGTTGGAGACCCTCTTAATAGAAAGTTACTCAAGTATTACTTCACCTAAGTCCGGCTGGTTTAAACACACGATTGTATATATCATATTTATTTTTACTACTACATGTGTGGGTGGATTCCATCAAAGATTAAAGCCCGTAGTGAAGGCCCTAAGTTTCTAATTAGTTTCTACCATATGTAATAAAGTTTTAGTTAGTCAAGTCATGGTCAGTTAGGTTATTTTTAGTTATGAATATTCAAATAAAGTGCCCAATAGTTAAGGCTACTAGCCTATGGTGTTCTTGGTACCTCGTTGGGAGTTTTTCATCCCAATTGGAGCCAATGTTAGGGCCCTATAATATAGGGATCAAAGTGTGTTTGTTTGACTATTCATTTTGGGTGTCTATTAGTCCATAAATTCACCAAGTATTATTGTCTAAGAGGTATTTATGCAAAAGAGTTAAATTGGTCAAGTCATTGTAAATATGTGTGTCAAAGGAGGTCTATTAGTTTTGATTTGAATTGTAAGGTCCATGTGGGGTCATCATTTGAAATTAGTAATCATGGGGAAACAATGTCATTATGGGAAAATGTTGAGGTCATTGTCATAAGAGTCATATTAGGTCATGTCAATCAGGTTTAAAGAACAGTTAATGGTGGGTGACATCAGCAAATGTACAATAGTCATCACCAAATATGGCATAATCCTATTTGTGCTACACTCAACATTTTTATCTTCTTAAAGTACCATTATTTCCAAAGGAGGAATGAATTTCTATTCAAATCTATCAAATTTCATGCAAGTCCATCCTTCAACCTTCATAGTTTGTCAACATTTCATCTCCAAGGGCATGAAAAAGATCAGTTATGTCGCTACGCATAGGATGCAAGGGAACACTACACATAGCTCAAAGGTTTAGTTCTCCTCATCAAACGTAGTTTCTAGGTGTGTCTGATGATTTGGGGGTTTTTTCTCTATTAAAATCTGAAATAATTTACCAATTTCCAATTTTAAAAACTGAGTTTGAAACCTAAGTTTTCTCACTTACACAATGTTGCGCACAGTGGTGTTGTGTACGGGAATTACACATACACACAGTCACCCCAGCTTTGTCCTTTTTAATCGACTAAATGACCTCCAAACCTGATTTTTCTACACAATGGATCTTGCGTTAAATTATTAGAATTTATCGTGTTTATTATGACGTGAGTTGATCATACTTCCATGCCCTTTTCCTTTCATTTCCTCAGCATTGCGCATAGCAGGTGTTGCGCATAAAACTAATGACGTTTCCACCTATCCATCAGCCTTGAAATCGTGAAATTGTTAGTGTGCCAACCTTACGTAAATTTATTTGAAATTTTCAGAGGTCTTAGGAATTTTGGAGGCATCTTGAGCCTGTCATTTGGTCAATTAAAGTGTCTTACTCTCTATTGCTACATTTAGGGTGCTACGCATAGGCCAAAATAGAGCATCTTCATCTCTTTCATTACCACTCAGAAGTTTTGGTCCATAGAAAATTTTAGGGGCGAATGTTCGCCCTTTGGCGAAATTAAGGGGTTTTAAATTTTTAGTGGGCGAATATTTTGTATCATAGTACATTTTTACAAATCACCTCAAATATCCCACCTTATTTTAAGGGAGAGGGTGAAAAGGGAAATTTAGCCCTTGAAATTAGGAGTTACAACCTTCCATTCGCCCATTTTCAAGAATAGGTTTTATTTAAGTGAATCCATTCGCCCATTTTTAAGAATAGGTTTTAATTAAGTGAATCCTATGGGCCAAATACCATATTTATAAAAGAGGTATGGTAAATTAATAAAAATATAGATAAATGAGAAGTATGGTAAATAAATAAAACAATTTCTATATTTACTCCATAAGTCACCTTATATACATGCAAGGGTAAATAAAAATATAAGTAAAGTGGAGGTATGGTAAATAAATAAAACGTTTTTTTTTATACTTACTCAAAAGGTATGGTAAATAAATATAAATATAAATAAACTAGACATATGGTAAATAAATAAAACCTCTTTTTATATTTAGTCCATAACCCTCGTTCTATTTATGAAGGCTAAAGAAAGAGGTTTTGTTTAAGTGAATCCTATGGGCCAAATACCATATTTGTAAAAGGGGTATGGTAAATTAATAAAAATATAAATAAAGTATGGTAAACAAATAAAACATTTTTTTTATATTTACTCCATAAGTCACCTTATATTTACAAACACTCAAAAAATGCATTATATTTAGGTGAAACCTATGGGAAAAATACTAGGGGACAAATACCATGGACTAGATTATTATTAATACCATGAAAAAAACATTATTAACCCTAATATTAGTATTAATAAAAATAAAAATGGCACATGGTATTGACGCATGGTATTCACCAAAATGGCACATGGTATTGACCCATGGTATTCACCTGGAATGTAACCTATTTAAATGGGGGAATTAAACCAGCATAGATCCATCTCTCCTCTGGATCTACTAACCCCCGAGAGGTATCAACTATCTTGATATGCAAACTAGCATAGAGTGAAAAAATATTTGATCCCTCTTGGGGCTTGGTGGATGTTGTAATTTAAAGTATGTTAAACATTTTAGCTTGGTTAAAATAAAAAATAAAATAAAAATCAACTATTAATTTTATTAATTTCTATAAACTACTAATAGTAATTTTCAAGCTCCAGGTTTATGATAACCCATGGTGATACCAAGATCTTACAAGATTTTATAATTGAGTAAAATATTCGCCATTCCTAGTGAGAGATTCGCCAAAAAATTATATATACATATTATATTTTTGATAAAATCGCCTTCCATTTTTCCTATATACCATGGAGATTCGCCCATTTATTATACTTATAAATTTTGGGGGGGTTCTTAAAATTTTCCCTGATTTGAACCAAGGTCATGTTGTGTGGCTACAGTCATCTTTTGTTTTCCCTTATTGTTTTGTTTCTTACTCCTCAATTCAGGATGAAATTTCCAACAATGGGTTTCATCATGCCCCTCTTTGGAACAATGTTTGCATGTGATTTTCTCCCCTTCTTTCTTCACACTTGCATTCTTATTTCCCTTCCATTTTGCACGCTTTTCTTTCTCCTTACCCTGGAATGGACTTCTCTTACTACCCTCTTCCTGAATGTTCTTTCCTCTAGATTCATGGTGCGTGGCTTGCACACATACCTCATCTAAGTTATTTGGATTAAACATAAGGATAGTATGTTTCAGATAGGAATGTAAACCCCCAATATATTTTAGCAGTGTATCTTGGGAATTCAAATTCACTCCTAATAACAAATCCCTTTTCCTAAACTCCTGCGTATAATCTTGGACTTTTTGGCCTTTAAGATGCCTAAAATTCTGCCAACTCATAATGGCTTTTTGCATATAGGCTAAAGGATAAAACTACATTTTAATTGCATAAACAGATTCAACCCAAGTGATTGTTATCTTACCATGGATTCTCATTTCCTCGAGTCTTTTCTTCCCACCAAACTAGTGCAACTCATTCTAGCCTCAATGATGCCAAATAGATCTTTATGTCATCTTCTTGAAGGTTCTGAATTATGTAGTATACCTCCAACTATTGAATCCAATTGTCCAAATTTTCTGCACTCACCTCTCCATTATACATGGGAAGTTCGAATTTTATGTCCAATTTCAGTAATGGAGTCTTTCCTTTTGGGGTTTTTGAATGAGTATGGGAAATTTCAATGGTGGTAGTGGGAGATGATGCTATGTGGGATGGTGAAGATGATGAGGAAGATTATGAGGATGGTGTAGATGGAGATGTCTTTCCACCATTCCCTTTGTAATCCTTCTTTTCATCTTTTTTCTCCTTTGAGCTTCCTTCTCCATGTGGAGGTTTAGAACTCTCTCCAACCATTCTAGTGTTCCTCTCTTCATAGAGGACTTTAGCCATATCACTTAAACTATAGAAAGTTTTCATGAATTCTTCCTCTTCTGAAGAGGGACCTTTAAGCTCTCTTTCTCCAGACATAATGGCTATGGATTCAGGGTTAGAAATTAGTACTACTTGTACCTCTTCAATCTCAATTGAAGGCAAAACTTGAGGAGTTTCAAGTGCAACTCGAATTGGAACTTTGGGTGGTGGATATTGTGGCCTTGTGGCTCTCCTTCTTCTAGGAATTACCTTAGGAGTTGAAACCAATAGTTTCCCTTCTCCTTTCTGCAACTTTAACCTTGTAAGCATCACAATTTTGCAACCATTAAAACCCTAATTCCACAAACTCAAGAAATCAAGCAATTCAACCTATAGTTTTGATACCAACTTGATCCGTTTTTGTATGATTAGTTTTGTTGTGCTAATAATAATTACAGATTTATAAATATGTTCATGCTTATCGCTCCTTGTGCGGAGGTGTCATTAGCTATTTGTACATACAATCTAGTAAATTTCCTTAAGTTTTAAAAGACATTCATGAGCAAAATAGCTTCAGAAACTAATATTGAACAAAAAACATGTACAATGCAACAAACCATCAAAGAGACACATTAAAACAATGTTTTAATGAAGGAGTTCACCCCTCCTAGGTTACATCTCCTTGGTCCAACTTCCATGGCTTGGGCCTCTGTATTAGCTCAATGTGGCAAAAATGTTGTTTAGAAAGCTCTATGGCTCATGATATCTACACCAATGTGCTTAGAATTTCCAAATTAGCCAATAACACCTCTTTCTGAGTTCAATTTGGTAAAAAATTACTCAAGATATGCTTCATTCAATTTTTCCTTAGGAAACCCTGCTAAAACCAGAGAAGACTCCAGTTAGCACCGCCAAATTTGACAATCCCACCGAAATTAGCGCGCCTCCAAAATTGCCTCCATCTTGAAATATGGATTAATTAATTTAAATCGGGATTATTGGCACCCTAACGTGCTTATCCATTATCATTGGCCCTTGGTTTAATGTGTGTGGTCGTATGGTTAGGGAGCTAGCCTATGGGGTTGGCTCCCTCCACTTTGTTGTCAACCTCGCTATAGGATTTGAATACAATATCATTGCCAATGTTTAGCAAACCTGCCACTTGGTCCAACAGTAATGTAATGGAGTTGGGAGGGAGAGGTCATGGGTTTGACTTGCCCTCCGCTTGTCCCTTAATATATTTTTCCCCAATATAGATATGTAATTACGTTGGGATTTAACTCAGACTTTTAACATACCAAATTTCATTTAAAATGCGCCATCGCATTGTTTAAATATATGCATATTTGTATAGTTCAAAATTAATAATATTTATATATATATATATATATATATATATAATAATATATATATATAATATATAATATTATATATATTTATATATATATATATATATATAATATATATATATATATATATATATAATATATATTATATATATATATATATATATAATTTCCACATAATATTCATCATGAACTCAAAATTCCACACCGACCATCAACCATTGCAGTATTTACAGTCACAGTCAAAGTTGCAGTAGTCACGATATTTTAGATGGATGGGTTTCTACAAAAATTTCATTTTTTTATCAGGTATAAAAAGGGAATCTATAATAAGGTAGTTGACATGCTTTCAAGGCCTATTGTAAATTCATCTTTTATACTCAAGAATAATACTGTTTTGCATGAAAGTTACATAGAACAATATGCAAATGACAGTGACTTTCAAGAAGTATTTGCAAGCTTGAGTTAAGGAAATTGAATTGAAGAGTTGGATTATCATCTACACAACAGCTTGTTGTATCACTTGGGCAAGTTGTGTATTCCACAGGGAGAAAGAAACAGTATCATAAGGAAGGCACACACTTCATTTATTGTTGGATACTTTGGTGTAGGCAAGACAGTAGCGAATCTTCAAAGGTATTGTTATTGGCCATGCATGTTGGATAATGTTTCTTGTTTCATAAGAGGATGTTATTTATGTGCTACAAGTAAGCCTAGCAATAGGAAACGTGGTTTATACACTCCACTTCCGATACCTTCACGTCCATGGTAGAGTATCTCAATGGATTTTGTGGGAGATCTTCCATTGTCAAGGAAAGGTCATGATTACTTATATGTAGTTGTAGATAGGTTCAACAAAATGTGCAAACTAACACCATGTAAAAAAAAAATTACAGCTGAACAAACAACTCATCTTTTCTTCCAAAACATTTGGGTTCATTTTGGTCTTCCTACTTTTATTGTAAGTGATTGAGATTCTCGATTTTTTGGGAACTTTTGGTCAAATTTGTGGGACATGATGGACACAAAGTTGAAGAAGAGCACAACCTTTCATCCACAAACAGATGGACAAACTGAGGTGGTCAATAGAACAATTATTCATCTTCTTAGAGGATATTGCAGCAAACATCCCATGTTTTGAGATGAATAGTTGCATTACATACAACATGCATAAAACAAGGCAAAGCATTCTTCCACAAACACATCGCCATTTGAGGCATGTTATGGATACTTGCCAAGATCACCATTGGACTTCATCTTTGAGAAATATGTTGCCATCGATGGTCATAGTGACATTGATAAGGCAAAGAAGTTCATAGATCAAATTGAGTTAATAGATCATACAATGCAAGAACAACTTGAGAAAAGTCAAAGTAGCTACAAGGCAAGGCATGACAAACATCGTGTTGATCACAAATTTCAAGTTGGCGACAAAGTTTGGTTATATATTAGCAAAGAGAGACTTCAAGGGGAAGGTAAAAATCTTAAACCAATCCATTATGGTCCTTTTAAAATTCTGGAAAGGATTGGTAATAATGCATTTAAGCTTCATTTTCCTCCTTATATGCAAATATACTCTGTTGTTAATGTTGAGAATTGAGATTGTTTGAGCCTCCATTGATTGATGATCAAGGATATCATATTCATCTACCATCAGTAGATGATTTCTCACCAAAATATCTAGATTAGCTTCAACAGGATCTCATACTTGACAAAAGAACCATGGCTTCAAAGAGAAGGGATGTTGAATACCTTAGAGTGGGACTCAAGGGACAAAATCCTTCTCAAGCCAAATGGTTGTAGACTGAAAAGGTGAGGGAGATGTACCCTTACCTGTTGAACAATTGATAGTATCTTTTGGGGTCCAAAAGGCTTCTAATGGGGAGGAATGATCAGGTGCTCAATATTTAGCTCAAAAATAAAATTTCTTATATTGGCTTGAAACTTGTATGACTGCATCTATCTCGTCAAGATTATCACAACGCAATTTGTTTCACTGAAAACCGAGTCGGTTTAAGGGAGAAAAGGCATGATGTTCATTTTCCTATACAGCTAAAACAATTGCAGAACAAGACAGAATGATGACATGGCAGTGTAGTCAACATGATGGGAATATTCTTTAGTTTTTTCCCAATGACGTTGTGACAACTGTCATTTCAAGATTTGCCAGTTTAGTTGTGTGAAGGTGAAATTTCCCAATGTCCTCCAAGGTGGAATTATGGGTTTATGATGAATATTATGTGGAAATGTTTTATGGTATGATTAAAGTCTAAAGGCATCACATATATATATGGGGTGGAAAAATGTGTGAAGGGACGAGTGGAGGGCAGGTCGAACCCATGACCTCCCCCTCCCATCTCTATTACATTACCAATGAACCAATGACGGGACTTGTAAATGATGGCCATGATATTTCATTTAAACTTACAGCAATGCCAACGGTGAGAGCGGAGGAAACCAGCCCTGTGGGCCAGCTCCCTCACCATACGACCACAATGTGTAAACCAGGGCTAGCGCTAACGGATAAGCACGCTTAGAGCGCCACTAATCAGTGTTAATTTAATAAATCTCATTTTAAACTTAATTAATCCATTTTTATGTTGGCAGAAGTTTTGGAGGCATGTCAATTTTGGCGAGATTGCCATTTTTGGTGGTGCTAAGTGGAGTCTTCTCTATTTTTAGCAAGGGTTCCTAGGGAAAATTGAATGAAGTATATCTTGGGAAATTTTCGACCAAATGGAACTTAGAAAGAGGTGTTCTTGGCTAATTTGGACATTTTGAACACATTGGGTAGGTATCAGGAGCCGTAGAGTTTTGTAAACAATATTTTTACCACATTGAGCTAATACAGAGGCCTAGGCCATGGAAGCTGGACCAAGAAGTTGTAGTCGAGGAGGGGTGAACTCCTTCATCAAAAATATTTGATGGTTTGCTGCACTGTACATGTTTGTTGTTTAGTATTTGTTTCTGAAGCTACTTTTCTCGTGAATGCCTTTCAAAACTTAAGGAAATTTACCTGATTGTATGCACAAACAGCTAATGAAACCTCAACACAAAGATCAATAAGCATGCACATATTTATAAATCTGTAATTGTTATTAGCACAACAAAACTAATCATACAAAAACAAATCAAGTAAATAATACAATAAATATATATGTATAACATATATATCAATATATAAAAAATACAATTTCCACATAATATTCATCATGGACCCATAATTCCACCTTGGAGAACATTGGGAAATTTCACCTTCACACAACCAAACTAGCAAATCCTGAAGTGACACTTTTAATAGCCTCATTGGGAAAAAACTAAAGAAGATTACCATCATGTGGACTGTACTGCCATGTCATCATTATATCTTGTTTTGCAATTTTTTTAGCTGTTTAGGAAAACAAACAACAAGCCTTTTCTCCCTCATTTGGACTCAGTTTTTAGTGAAACTAATTGTGTTGCAATCGTCTTAATGAGGCGGACGTAGCCGTGTAGGTTTTGAGCCAATCTGATAACTTTCATTTTTGAGTTAAATACTGAGCACCTAATCATTCCTCCCCACTAGAAGCCTTTTGGACCCCAAAATATAGTATCAATTGTTTAGCAGGTGAGGGTACAACTCCCTCACCTTCTCAGTCCACAACCATTTGGATTAAGAAAGTTTTTTTCCCTTGAGTCCCACTCTAAGGTATTCAACATCCCCTCTTTTTGATGTCCTAGTTCTTTTGTCAAGTATGAGATCTTGCTGAAGCCCATCTAGATATTATGGCGAGAAATCATCTATTGATGGTAGTTGGACATGCTCTCCTTGATCATCAATCAAAGGCGGCTCAAACTATTTCAAATTCTCATATTCGAGAGAACCCCTTGACCATGTCGATCAAGGTGTACCTTTTTCATAAAAAGTCAATCTCAACCCGTAAAAGGGGTAAACATATACTGAGGTGACGTTGATTCATTTGATTTAATGAGTTTGAAATGACAAGTAATCGGCGACCTTTTTAGTTTTTCAGAGTTAGATAAGGGCTTAAAGATGACTGCAGGGGGGTTCCTTTTTCATTTATTTTTAACGAGTCTAAAAAAGAGATAAAACAATAACTTGCGAGAATCAGTAAAAAATAATCACTATCCACCGAAAGCACATGTAACTGAACAAAGAAATGCACCCATCACTGATATCGAGATATAATAATAAAATATTATTAAAATATTGACAAAATTTGACTTCAAAATTTATAAATAACCAAAAGTAACATTATTTTTTTACCATTTTACCATAGTAAGTTCTGAAAGTGCATTTGTGGCCTAATTTTCTCAATTTTCAGGTGACCATTGTGGGAGATTCAGGGTGCCATTTTGCGAACTATTCGTAGTAGGTAAGAGGGTTTTCCTTGCTCTTGCATTTCATCACATTTTCATGCCTTTTCAATGGAATTTTGTTTGCTAAAAGGGAGGATTTAAATTTTTTTTAGCAATGGCGATCATCGCAGGTTTGGTCATTGGACCCACGATAATCACTCTTGAGCTCAAATACGCCCACAATGACATTGCTTTGTTTATAAAAATAGGCACAATGACATTGAGGTGGAATTTTTTGAAGAAAAAACCCTTTTGAACAAAAATTTGTTGATTTCAATCCATGAAAAAGGTTCTAATTGGTGTTAAATGATGTTTTGTAGGAGACCATCATTTTGGAATGGAAAGAAAGAGGCCATGAGGCAGAAGATCACCAAGCAGTCCAAAATCTAGAATGCATTAATGCCTTTAGAGATTGTGGGTTGTTGAAGTTCTTTAGGACCACACGACTGAGGGCTCAGATGGAATTGCTGCCCTATTTGATCAGTCTTTGAGATGTGGATCGAGAGATATTTATCATCAAAGGTCAGGAATGGGAAATAGAAGAATTGGACATCTATTTTATCACATGATTGTTCCAAAGAGGAGAAAGAGTCCAACTCTTCATATCTCACCTAGGTGGTTAGAGTACTAGTGCTCTGATTAGGAGGCATTGCCCAAGTGTAGAGATGATGAGGGATGGAAGGTGAATATCGCCACAATCACCAACAACCTTCCTTTATGAACCATCCTATTCACCATAGCTCATGTATCTAGGATGCAAGCCCTGCATGAGAGTTCAAAATCCCAATTTGAGCATGGAGTTCAGTGTTTGACCCCCACTATATTCAACTAGTGTGGAGGCCTTACGGGGAAGATGAAAAGACAACTAAAAAAGGGAAGCAAGGGAACCTTAGGCAATTTGGGTTCAGCTCGATACTGGTGACTTTCTTCCTAGAGCGGGTGCCCCTATTCTGGTATCAGTGGGTAGAGGTACAAGATCCTACCTCCCAAGTCCCGAGGTTAGTGAGGTGGAGTCAACTCATGCCTTGAGGAGGGACGGGTCATCATATACACTACCCTCCACAATTATTTACTTGGTTGTAGTGCCAATTACTCATGGTGGATGACTATGCATATGCTAGCATAGATTTGCGATGGGATCCAGATCTACCTCTGCCACTGGGAGAACAGTGGACTAATGCAGGTAAAGACTTGTTTTTTGGATTTTTTTTTTTAGGTCTTATGATTTTTTGTAAAAGTGTAAACCGAGACTCGACTTATGATAAATGTGTAGAGATAGGACCCGAAAGACCGCTTGGAATGTTGCCAATAGCATGACGGGATTTTCATCATATAGTGGGTGCTGACTATGAGGAAGGGGCAGACCCCTTAACTAAGATGGAGTGCAACCTAGCAGTGATTACTTGGGGAGTTCCAGAGTATGCTACTATAGATGAGGTGCCACTGCGTTGGTAGAGACACACAGTGGGAATATCCACAAGATTGCATGAGATGTTAAGTCGAGTGATCAAAGTAGTCTCATGCTACCATGAGCACCGTGCATGCTAATAGACTTTCTAGCTCTTTTACACATTTTGTAGGCTTTGAAAGCTAAGTGTCCTAGAACACCTTATTTTTTGATATTTTGATATAAAAAACTTCGAAAGACTCGATATATATATATATATATATATATATATATATATATATATATATATATATATATATATATATATTATATATATATATATATATATATATATATATATATAGAATATATATATGCATTTTTTATTTCCTACTTATGTGTCCAGAATATGATCAGTTATATAAATGACACAAATATCGATCAAGAACATAATTGGCTAATGCATATGTTAATGTATTCAAATTGCATGGAATGTGTTGATATGTGATAAAATCAAAATTTATTTCCAGTAATTGAACACGTAGATACATAAGAAATATTTGTGGATTTCTCACTGAATAATTATTGTTTAATTGTAATATAATGAGCTGTGAATCTAACTTGACAATTAAATATCTAATGCCAAGAGCAACTGCTTCGGACAATAGTTCAATGACTGCACTATATTCATCAATATTGTTAATTTTCCAATGAAGGCATATACCTTGTAAGTCAATCAACTTGCCATCAGGGGCAAAGAGTGCCCAAGCTGTGGAGGACAAATTCCGTGTGCTACGAAAATCACCATAAGCAAAACCGACATAATAACTTGACGACATCTACAAACTGAGTGGAATACAAGGTAAGCAGAAGAACACATGTCTGTAAAGAAAACAAACACACCAAAAATAAAAAAACGCACACTAACGAATTCACACACTAATGTACAAAAATTCATTACACAAATTTCACGCATAATACATTTTCAAATACAACCCATTTCGGGGTTGTGACAATGCATTTCCTTCGTAATCAACTAGCTCATAGGTGCCTTTCTACAAAATGCTTTTAACAATATATGACCCATGCCACATAGGTTCGAACTTTCCAGCACCCAACTTATCATTAGCCTGATCATAAAGGAGGACCAGGTCACCTTTAGAAAAAGTGCGAGGAGAAATGGTTTGATCAAAATTATCTTTGACACATTTCTTTTGGGCTTCGATTACCATCATGGGAATGCGATGGGTATCTTCAAGCCTCTCAAGGTAGAGTAACCACTCCTCTTCAGGCGAGGTGTTAGGAAGAAGTTTGACAACCAATTTGAGCGAAGGGATCTCGCATTTAATCGGAAGAGTTTCCTCTAAACCATAAACCAACTCGAATGGAGTGCATCCAGTGGTTGTCTTAGCAGAAGTTTGATAATCCCAGAGAGCTGAGAATATCATCAAATGCCAGTTCTTTTTGTGCTTCCCAATGGTGCGTTGAAGAATAGTAATCAAAACTTTATTAGTTGCTTCGACTTGGCCAATGGCTTTTGGATAGTAATGAGTTGAGCTATCATGACGAAGGCCTAATTGAGCAGTTAACTCTGCCATCGTGTACTGATGAAAATGTGATCCATGGTCAGTTATAATGGCTTGAGGAACACCAAAACGTGCTATGATGTGGTTGAAGAGGAACCGAACAGCAGTAATATTGTCAGCATTGTATGTGGGCATCGCCTTGGCCCATTTAGTGAAATGGTCAATGACAATGATAATATAGCCATGCCCCCTAGCCAAGTGAGGGTTACATGTCATGAAGTTTATGTGCCATTTAGAAAATGTGCCAATGGTAACTATTGGGTGTAAGGATGCTGGCAGGGTGTGCTGCTTGCAGTTAAAAATATGGTATTCATGCCATTTCTGAACAACGATAATATAATCCTTAATGATAGAAGGCCAGAAATAACTGGCGTGTGGTATTTTCGAGTAGTGGCATAGCTGGACATGTGACCACCACAGGCACTAGAGTGGCATTCATTCAAAACCTTTTCAACCTCTTCAAGTGTTAATCATCTGCGAAGAACAAAGTCCACACTGACTTGGTATAGTGTATCACCAAGAATCCGATAGGGTTGGGACTGATTTCGAATGCGGTTTCGGTCAAATCGAGACAACTCAGATCAAAAGGTTTGGGTTTGAAAATAAATGATAACATATCCATACCACAGGTCAAGAGTGTTGAAGAAAAATAGAGGTTCATTGGGAATCTTCTCACTAAAATAAGTAGAAGCACTTACAGATGGAAGGGCACATATCAATTCAGTAAAAACAAGTGATTTCTTCAATTTGGTAGCAGTAAAATCCAAATCAAACTCCTATAGGATAACAATCCACTTGAAGTATTTTCCACCAAGTAATTGATGAGTCAATATATAAGTCATGGGATTGCAATCGAAAATCATCATGGTTTTCCATAAAAGGATATAATGTCAAAATCTTTGAACAACACGTACTGCTTCCAAGGCAAGTTTCTTGACATGGGCATATTGAGACTCAATGTCAAGAATATTTCAGCTTAAATAATAAACCACATTGTTAGAGAATTATCTATTATAGAGCAATGGAACACATAAAATATTGCAGAAATATATACACAGAAAACGCATAAAACAAGAGAGACACAGATATACGTGGTTCACCCAGTTTGGGCTATGTCCATGGAGAAATAGCCAGTCCTTCATTTTATATTATCCAGCAAACTAAAGAGATACAACCTATAGCAGATTTGCTGTAATTCCCTCTTCGCTCTCAAAATCCTCTCTCTTCCTCACTCAGAATACATATGTACATAGACGCAATATAATTCCCTCATATATAGCGAGGGGTTGCCTTCTAGGGCAAAAAGCCCTAAATTAAACATAACTTCTACCGTCAGATCTTCGCCTAATGAACGACCCAAATTGACTATGCAATTACAACATTTTACAAGGCAATTTTACATCTATTCTTAGCTTCAGGGGCGCTGTCCCTGATCCCCCCGCCAGGGGGGGCTCCCAAAGGTCGTAGCTACCCCCCCTGGACCCCCCTATAGCGAATATTTTATGGGCGGTGTTGTTGCCCCATTACAAACTGCGGTCCAATGCGGTGATACCTTTGAATACATAAGATAATCAGGCTCCACACCCAACACACATGTTCATTATCATCGTCATCATCCAGAACTAACACCATAGCAATGGTAGTATCAGTTTTAGCCAGGTATAGGAAAGAATCGTGTCAATAATCAAGGGGATGTAGTAAAGGAGCATTGATAAGTGTGTCTTTTAAAGCATCGAAGGTTTTTTGGGCAAATTCATCCCAAACAAAATGGGTCCCCTTCTTAAGTAAGCGAGTAAAACCCTTGGCGAGTTCAACGTAATTAGGAATGAATCGAAGAAGAAAGTTAGCCTTTCCTTGCAGGCTTTGCAATTGTCGAAATGAGGTGGGGGGGTAAGTTGACAATAGCCTCAACTTTTAAAGGATCGATTTAGATACCTTCGCGGGACACCACAAAACCCAAGAATCGACTAGATGTAATGCAAAAAACATACTTGTGCGGATTAAGATGGATATTATAATGTCGACATCACAGAAATATGAATCTTAAGTGATTCAGATGGTCATGACGCTTAGCAAAATGGGTTGGTAAGTCGTTAAGGTAAGGCTGAACAGTGTGTCGAATATTGTGAAATGCATAAGACATTACTCTTTGGAAGGTAGCACCGATATTTTTGAAACTGAAAGGAAGCTTCGTATAGGAAAAAGTGCCCCAGGAACAGATAAAGGTCGTTTTATGTTGATCAACAGATGAAATGTTGATCTGGTTGTATCCAGAAAAACCATCCATGAACAAGAAAATCTCACTCCGAGCACGCTCTTTGATGATATAATCAATAAATGGAGTGGGATAATTATCTTTCAGACATGCGCAGTTGATGTCGCGGTAATCAACACAGACACAAATCGTGCCTTTCATTTTAGCAACATGAATAATGTTGGACACCCAATCTGTCAATGGGATTAGATAGATAAAACTGGTTTTTAAAATATTTTCCACTTTTGCTTTAATAACAGCAACCTTTCGAGGGTGCACGGGGCAAAGCCATTAGTGAATAGGCTTGGCACCAGGATAATTTGGTATTTCATGCACCACTATTTCTAGATCATTACCAAACATTTCCTCATATGACCGTGCGAAGACATCTTGAAAATCTTTAAAACGTTGAGTGTAAAAACTTGATCTCATTGGGAGAATATGAAACCCCAATATGAATGTTCTCGACAATTCCAGGTTTAATGGAAATGTCAAGAGGCATAGTAGCAGTAATGTTTCCCATATTAACCTCTGAAAGGGCTTCATGCAATAGGACCAGTGTTTGAAGTGGATGCGTTAGGCAATGAGAAACAAATGCTTCAAGACATGAAGGCATCTCACTGAGGTTGGGAAGAAATGAAGAACGATGATGGAGATCATTCCAAGGAGTTTCGTCCAGAGACATAACCTTAATGATACTCTCGTCAGTGGGGAATGTCTCATTCAAAGGATTCAGAGAATCCCAGGAACCAAGCCAAGGAGATGGCACATAAGTATCCAGGTTCATACTAAAAATAACATGACTTTCTGAAGTGGCCATCAAAGCCAAGACAATTTCTTGATAATTTTGCTTCAATGGACTTCAAGGCATAGAATCGCCAAATAAATCGATTTGATATGGAGTAGGAATAATCCAAGGATCCATAGAAACCTAGGTCATATTGGTCGAAGTAACATTTGGAGGTGGGAGAGTAAAAGTACCCATTAAAGCATAGTCTTTGAAAAGACTTGCCCCCACACTCTCATAAGGAATCTTGTTATTTCCCAATTAAGGGAAATTGTTGTTCAATGAACTAGAAGAGAAAAAAGACAATGTTTGATGGTGACAATTTTTCTTTTGTGAGGAAAATGAAGCACCCAGAACGAAGACGAAACCACACAAAACATAACATGGGTCTAGCGTCATCCAATAAGAAGGTTGTAGTTGAGATTCACATCTACAACTTCCACTTCTAGCTCAATGGTATTTCCTTCCAATGTGATTGGCAAGTTTGTGAGAATAACGAATGGACGGGAGCCTCTACCATCAAAGGCCTCCAATGTGTTCGAGGACTGGTTAAGAGAAGGAGAGCCAATGGCCTTCCAACATGAAACAAACATGATGCAGGTGGAAGCACCTTCATCAATAATAGTCCGATGAATCATCTTTCCTTTAATGAGAACCTGTATCAGAAAAGCAATCTGATGAGGAAGATGAGGAACATGGTTTTCAAGGTCAAAGGCAATTAAACTCGAATTGGCAGGATCAATAGTGCCTATAGTAGACAACAATGATTTCAGCTACATTGGACAGGTTTGGAGAACCTCTAAAGCAAACATCGTCGAAGGTGCTTGAGCTAAATCCTCAACAATATTATAATGTTGTGCAGCTCTAGCATTCGGATTATAAGATGATTTCAGAAGTACACCGTTGGGAGGTGGTTAGATTACAAAATCATTGTTAGGGTGCTCAATATGGAGTAGACCAGAACTGGACGGAGTGGAAGTAGAAGGTATATCAGTGACTTCTTTCTCCACCATCTGCTTATGAGGGGTTTGGTAGTCCTTTGTTCAAGTAGAAACCAAAATAGGTGATGAACCTTGCATCATGTAAACTTTGGAACCAAAGGAGGTAGAGGATTGTGGTTGGTATACCAACTGCATCTGTTGAGATGGATAAGGTTCTTTCAAAACAGCTGGTTTCCCTTTCAATAAGCAGTTAACTTCAGAACATCGGGGACAATCCTTGGTGTAATGATCTTCCTCAAAGATGAGATAAGGATATTTCAGCTTTCTCTTAAAAGCATCATCATCAGACGATTTGGGTGGATCCTGTTTCGGGGTATCAGATTTTTCTTTACCTTTCCCCTTTTTCTTACATTTTGAGGCCTCATTTGCTGTGGTAGACTAAACAACATGTACCTCGAAGGTTTTACCAGGATTTGATGAATTTTTCGAAGGATTATTGTAACTAGTGTTTGAAACAAATTTCTACTTTGAGGAATCCTTCATGGAAGCCTAAGACACGGAACTAATTACACCATCAACAAGTGGTACATCAGGAGACTTTGAGGCTGCAATATCCAAAGATGGTCTTGGAGCATTATGCAAGATCTCATATAACATGCTAGATTGTGAATAGACTACGTCTAGATATTGAGCACAGGCAATAGCTTACTCTTCAGTAACACATCCACCCATAGAGATATCCTTAGCAATCTTGTTAATGAATGATTTTGTGAACCATTCAGTCAACAACTCATCAGCAACCTCAAATTTGATGAGGTGACGTTGATGTCTCCATTCATGGATATGATCAGAAATGTGGGTCATGGTATCTTTCTTAAGGGATGTCAGAAAATGAGTGCCAGTTCCATACTGAACCAACAATTGGAAGTGGGAGAGGAAGGCCATAACTAGAGAGTTAAAGTCAACAAAGGTAGATTGAGGCAACTTGATATACCATTTTGCGGCAACACCTGTTAAGGTTCTCTGAAAGAGGTGAAGACAGGTAGAGTCATCAACATATGAATTTGAAGAGCACCATAAGTGATATTTCACCACATGGGCTTGTGAGTCCTTTTTAGATTTTCCTTTGAATTTAGGGAAATTTATTGGAATTTTAGTTGGAACCGGAGGCTAGTATGGTGAATGAAAAATAGGATCATTTGTGAGTCGTGAGACATCAGGTAGCTCCAACATAGACAAGAAAGGCAATTGTGTATTGAATGACATGTAGGGCTTTTGAGGAGACCCAAACTGTTGGTTCCAACCTTGCTGGTAAGGGTATTTCCCCCACAGTGGAGAATTTTGTCCATACGGGATTTGATTTTGCCCCCACTGAGGGTTACCTTGACCATAAGGTGGATTTTTTCCAAGGTAGGTTTGATATTAACCTACCGTAGGTCGTTGATAACCATTATACATGACATACAGATTGTAAGGTTGTTGAACTTGTTGACCCTGAACCTAAAGAGATTGGCCCTACTGCTACAGGGGTTGGCCTTGTGTTTAGAAGGGCTGGCCTTGTTGATATGCATATGAATCTTGTTGCTGCAGAGGTTGACCTTGTGGCTGCAAATGTTGGCCTTGCGAGGACAAAGTTTGAGTAGGTTACTGAATAAACTGAGTCTACTACTGCAAAGGCTATTGAGACTGCTACAAAGGTTGCCCCTGCTACTGTAATAGTTGTCCTTACTGCTGCAACATTTTCCCTTACTACTACAAGAGTTGTTGGACAGTTCCTTGGGATATACCCTGTGGGTATTGGTAATTTCTGAATTGAATCTGACCATATCCACCAGGAATAGTGGATTGACCAGGCTAGACATAAGCTCCTTCTTGCAGAATGTAAGACAGATTGACCAAGTCTTGCGAACCATATGGGACATAAGCCTGTTGGAGTGCAATCTGAGCCATATAAGGTTGTTGATACTGGATGTTACTTGACCCGGATGGACCAACATGGTTAGGAATACCACCAGAATACGGTTCATTAACTCTAACCATGTGAGTTTGTAATCCAATCACATTGGTTTCACCTCACACAAGAGGAATATTCGGATTTTTCTCCCTAGGCGGTGGCACATTCTGTCCACTTGATGGAGGGGTAGAAGAACTAACTGAAACCTGACCTGAAACAATTGGTTGTACCGGAAGGGTCGGTTGAAATGATGATACAAGCTGTGATGGAATTGTAGGTTGAATGGGAATTGACGTGACAATAGTTTGTACAGAAGTTCGAGACATCACCTTTGGAATGAACGAACTGAATGTAAGAATAGCATTTGAAGCCCAAATGGGAATTTTATACAAAGAAGAAGAACTAGGAGTACCTGAAACTAACTAAGCTAAGGTTGTATAACCAGGTGGAAACATGGGTCCTACTAGTTTTAGGAAGTGTGAGAGATGGGACTCTTCATGTAAAAGGAAATCCTTCTGGAGGAAATTCATACCCTTTTTCATCATCAACATGAGGAGTATCAGTAGCAAAAACTTCCAAATGACCTAGAGAAGAGGTTGGGATTTCACCCTTTGACTCCATAGATGGAAACAACTGGTGACGAGGAATCCGAGATGTGCGAGGAGATAACTCCAAAGGAATAACTAGTTGATTGTAAGGACTGTAAGGATGCTGAGGAGATATCACAACAAAATAGAATAAAAGATTCGGAGGATGAATAACAAGTCTCTGCGGACTCTCATGGGTTTGTATAGGATTATCTAGGATCTTAGGATCAGATTCTTGAGGTGACTAGGAATCCGATGGAGGTGGATGAGAATAGAGGGGTTGGATACTTGGAATAATCCAAATTTCAAAACCTTGATCTTCAAGTGACTGAGGAAGCTCTAGGATGGACTCCTTGGGAGGACCCTTCAGTATCAGAAAATGAATGGAAACTGTGAGATGAACTCAATGGTTCAGCCACGATGATTTCCTCTCAAGAGTAGAAAAGGAAAGGAAATTCATTGAGGGCTTATTACCAATCTTGAAATTAACAGGGAATTACTCAATATTGGTCCAAGAATAAATTGCTTGGGTTTGACATGTTTATCATTGGAAGTTATTTTTAGAAATAAAAACTTTTCCTTTTCATTTTTTAAGAGTCGAGAAAAGGACTAAAAGGTCACTCTAGTTGCTTTTGTTGGTTTAGTGAGCTTGAAAGGACAAGTGCTCGATGACCTTTTCAAATTTAAGGAGTCAGAAAAGATTGAAATGACCACTTAGGTAACTCTAGGCAAAAGGAGTACCAAGTAATCGTGAAATGCAATATACACCTCAGAAAATGAATTTACCAAGGACGTTACGTATGTGCATGCAATTTCCCTGAATACTATGTTTGGTGTATGTCATTTATAGGGTGAGAAACTCAACTTTCTATGGATAAATGTTTGCAACCTATAAGGGTCTCCCTTTATATACTCAACGGTACAGGGAGCACAAGTCCATGATAGCACTGTTTAATGCAAGAGTGAATGGCAGTTGCTAAGTTTTATAGATGTTGGAACACGACTCTAGCCTAGACCTCTAAGTATGAATGTTAATGTTTCAAATGCTCCTTAGATTAATTGATATATTTTAAAGTTGATCTTTAAATTATGTTTTGATTTCAAGGCCCTAACGATGTCACATGTTCCTAAAATGCAGCTAAATGATGAAATTGAAAGCCTTTCATTCAATGAAAGCTACTTATGTAGGGAAGAGAAACACCCAAATCATGCATCAAGCAAGCAACAATGCATCAATGACAATTTTCGACTGCTAAATGCAAAACATGAAATCTAATCTTTCATATCATAAGCAAATGCAATGCTGAAACAAAACGTTAAAGTTAACTAGCTTAAGATATAATGATGATTTCTTTTTCACTTTAATTTAATCAATGTAATCTAATTCAAAAAGCAAAAAGATAATTCAAACAACTTCAATAATCATGAAAATCTCTTTCACATTAATGATTTTGAATGCAACAAATGCTTCAAAAACTACTTAAAAGATAAGCACTTTCATTTTCTCTTTTCAAAACATAAAATTGAAATCAAATACTTCCTTTCAGTTCAATTGAAACAAACAATTTTGTAATCTATGGCTTTCCAAATGGAACTAAAGTGACTTTCAAAGCATCTACTCAATTCGACACTAATGAAAACAAATTAATACCGTGGTTTGCAAAAGACGTCCAAACACAAAAAGACTCTTTTAACAAAGGTAATCGATCTCTGAAGAGAAGACCAATGAGCGAATGAAGGATGACCTAGAAGACCTAAAACCCTAGAAGGAAAATCAGGCTCCAAACACACTTAAAACAAAATTAAGATGCAATTGTAATCAAGAAAACATGTCAAGAAAGACAAGGACACTAAAATCACACTAGTAAGCCACTGGAAAAAGCCAAAAAACTGAAAACAAGAAGACAAACCCTAATTTTCTTTAACCTATGTTATCATCACACCTGTTAAAAGAAAAGAAGCGATCATCAGTATTGTAATCAACATATCTGCGATGTCATCATGACCATGAGGGACGAAACTGCAATGGTCGAGAAAGATAAAAAACAAAAACAAAAACTCTTCAAGAGCAGCACAAATCAAGAACATTCAAGCAATTATCAGAAAGTAAAAATAGTTATGGTCAAGCAAACAAGTCTGGGATTAGACGGTTGGTAAAACTCATCACAAAAACAAAGTGAAGGATTGGATGGAAAGGATCATAGTCTCCCCAGCGGAGTTGCCATTTTGTTGTCTAGGTTTATGAACAGAGATGATCCCTCTAGCCCAATGAGTGGGTCTAGCAACCGAAGTGACAATCTACTAGACACTTGTCTATCTCGATCTCTTTTTTGGGGACCTTGAATCACTCGCGTCATGGGCTCATTCCTACTACTCTCAACATTTATGCCCCTGCACAATAGATCAAGACACAACAAGACATGCAAATGCAAGTAGCATATTCAAAAGCAACCTACGTAACTGATCAAGGAATGTTAAGCTAAATGATACATGAGCATACACATTTAGAGAAAATGAACCAACAGTTGTATATTAATAGAAAATAAGGGGAAGCATATAGACAAGCCTTGATGTTGATAGGCTCTCCTTGAATGAATATCCAAGTCCAAGCTAAGCTATCCAAGCACTCCTTCTCCAAGCCAAATGAATAGCATATAGGCACTATCTTAGCATAAGGGTGCAAATAGGCATAAACCAACCATTTGGGAATGGGAGAAGATGAATATATAGGCCGGGAAAGGGAGTTAGTACCTATTAAAAGATAGGATTATGCCCTTATCTCAAGGAGGTAGCTCATAGGGATAAGACCAAGAGGCCAAGTTGGGAGAATTCGACCTCATCTCTGCCAAACAACCTCCAGCTCGCCTCTCTGGAAGATTCTAGATCACGAAGCATCTCATCCTCTTTAGGAAAGTTGCCTCTTTGGGATCATCACAATATACAAGTGAACAGAGTGATGCCATCACGGGTGAAGTGCAGTGAAACGTGCGATCATCACTTTTTTGAGTCTCATAAGTGCGATGATGCTCAAATTAGGGTTTTAGAGCTATTTCTTCCAGTGAAAGCTCAAGGCATTTTCCAATCAATATCTTAGGAAGGATCTGAGATGCATATATAAATAGATACACTGTATAATGGTCATGTTTTGGGCACTTCAGGGTATGTCACAGGGAAGTGTAGGAGGTGCAACAAAATACTGTGTAATAAATGGCCAAAGAAATATGACCAAAATGTTGGTCGCATTATAAGATACTATAAATTAGCTACTAATAGTCATATATATGAAAATTGTAGTCATTGTTTGAAACCAATTAATGACCAAAGAAATATTACTAAATTTTGGTCATGTTATATGATACTATAAATTAGTCACTAATAGTCGTATATATGCAAAATTTAGTCATCCTTTGTAATCATAAATTTATCATTTACAGTGGTCATTCATCTTATTTTAGTAGTTTCATATTCATTATATAAATGACAGATTTAGTAGTTTATATTCATTTCATTTACTTTCATTAATAATCATTATAAACGACTAATTTAGTAATCATATACTCATTTCATCTGTGTTCATCATTAATCAATATAAACTACTAATTTAGTATTTTAGATTGATTTTATATGTTCATTATTAATCAACATAAATTAATTATTATTTTGCGACTAAATTTAAAAACATGTCATACAATGTGAATGTTCATCTAATATGGAAACAAAAAATTACATATGTTAATTACAACACAAAATAACTATAAATAATTTCAACCACATGAATTATATTGTATGGAATGTCAAGTATTATAATATGAGTTTCCAACTTAATATTGGTTGGATGAGAATTTGCACATGAAATATTGTTTCATCACTTCGAAACATTATCATTGTGTTTCCAAGGCATTTTCGTTAAATTCACCAACTATAAAAGTTTAACCATCAATTTATATGTGTATGTCTCATGCAGGATATTGGCTTTAAGGATATCACTAGATTGGTTCTCTTTTCTCTCTCTTTTTACATTTGTCGCTCTAGTTGTTATAACATCATTCAACACTCCTATAGTTCTAATGCTTTAGTATGGCCTTGGGAAGCCCTTTCCTTTACATACTTCATCATTTATTGAAATGAAGTATTTTGAATTCCATACGTGACTCTTCCCTTCAAAAAGTGTGTACACATGCGGTTACCATAATACAAAACTCGTGTATATTTTTTAAAATATGAAAAAATAAAATAATATCCTATTTTTTGGACGGGGTTTACAGGTTTCAGCGAAAGCCCACCTACAAAAGCTTGTGGCCTGATTGAACCAACTAATTTCTGGTAGTATTTATACACCTCATGGGAAGGCCTAATCATATCAAGGGGACATGATATCAACATTATAGTCTTTTTGGTCCCTAGATCAAGTCTAATTTTTCCCGTGCCTCCTACACTCCTAGTCATAGAAAACCCTTGTTTCCTTGCATAGATGGTCATCCTTCATTATATGGCATACTTTTTCACATGCTTGAGAGGTGATCTTTGAGGCTTGGGTTGGACAGATCCAGAGGAAGGTTTCGTTGGTTCTATGGTTGGAACAGGTTGCATCTTTCCACTACTCTTTGTTGATATCAATAAAGAAGCTTTCTCTAGTTTCTGATATGTTATGGTCTCATGTTTTTATGATTCACGTGTAATATGTCATCATTTATATGTTTATGCTTGATTATTTAACATGTTTATTATATATTCACTTTGAACTACTTGCTATGTATATGCTTCTTTGAACTGTGTTGCAGGTTTGCTTGCTTGGGAGGAAGTAGAGGTTTTGGACCCTATGGGATAGACATAAAATGTAGGACCTACGGGTACTCCTCTCCAACCTAACTTTGGTGGTTTGTATAGTTTTCTTGCTTGGACGTATGCTTCTTGTTGATTGTCTACCTTCGGTCTGTTGAGGTTGTCAACCCCTACCTTAGGAAAGTTTTTCCCGCCAACAAAGCTGACAACTCCACTGGGGAATATAGTCACATATTTCCTAGAAGGGTTTTTTTTCCCCTAATTTGGATTTTATTTCTTGTTTTTTGTTTTTTCCAGTATTGTTGACTCATTTGCAGTCTGGGGAATCAGTCTGATCTTCTGGATCAAGTCTGTCTTTTTAATTTTTCCATATTTTTCTATATATACGCTCTTTTTGTTGTACACAAAAGTCTTATGCCAAATAAACTAGTGAATACACTAGTTTCTTCGAAAATAGTCACATGTACACATAGGTATATTATTACAAAGTCACATATATTTGGAAAAATTTTGATTTTTCAAGCTTTGCCTTCAGTTAGGGGTGTAGCCTAGTTTTTTCTGCTTTCTTGAAGTCATCTACAGTATGGAATGGTCTTGTTTCTTGCTGGTATCATTTTCTTTATCTCCTTCTGCAAAAATATTTTGTGAACTTAGGGTTTAAATTTTTTCAAAGTTTTTTCATTTAGTGTTTGGGTTTCAAACCACCTTTGTGAAGTGTTTGAATCTTGTATTCTTTTGGGATGGTAAGTTGGTTCTCAACTTGCCTATAATCCAATATTTTCATTACTTCGCTTTACATTCTTGAAGTTGATTCATTTGGTTTATTTTTTATTATTTAAGAAGGATCTTTGCGATTTTGGTTCAGTGAATGATTTTGGTTCTCTGAAATCTTTTTCTCTCTCTGAATATTTTATGTATATTTTAGGTCAAGTTGTTCAAGTATTTCGGTCTCTTATTCACTTTAGTCTTATCATCTTGGTGATTGTTTATGGCTTGTGAAGTTTGGAGTCTCTTCTCTTGATTTTGGTCTTGAATTTATTGATTGCTTTTCCTTCTTGAAACTTTTTTCATAAGTCCTTAAAAAAAAAGAGAAAAAACATTTGTTTTTTTCCTTTATTTTCTTTGGTTTTGGTTCTTTTTGTTCTTTTGGATTTTCAACAAGTGTGCAAATATTTGCTTGAGGTTTAAATCTGCTTCATTTGGGAGATATTTTCTTGGATATTTGTTTCTCCTTGTTTGTTAAATTTTGTCTTTTCCTATTTGACAAAAAACATTTGTTTGTTTAGAGCATTCCTTATAATCTTTCATTTAGGCATTTTCGTATGCATTAATGTAGTTTTGATTTTAAGCATTTTAGTCTCTTTCAATAGATACTGAATGCATGAGTGTGTTTAAAGGAAAAAGAAAAGGGTTTTGATTTTATAGATTTCTGGTAGAACCTTATAGATATCACTTTTCATTGAAGAAAAATAATTTTCATTTCCATATAGCCTTTTTTTCTATTGGTTTCCTTTTGCATAAGAACTTCACATGTTGCACTTCTGCTACCTGTAACCTAAATAACAACCAATAAAATCAAGAACTTAATTTAAAATGAACTATATTTTATTTTTGTCATATATACATCAATTATTCTAGGGCATTTAGGGCCTTGGAATAGGTGTTCAAAGAGTAAAATTTCCAAGGCCACTCTAAACTGAAACATAGAAGTTGATTACAATGTTGCCTATCCTAAGGACCGCATAAGTGACTGCGAGGGGGAATTACTGTGGTACCTGAGATAGACATTGCATCACTTTCATAGTACTTCTGGAGGGTGGCCTTGTGAAGCTTGTGTACTTTTACTAGCAAAGGCTATTGTCTAGAGGTCAGCGTAACTATTTGTGATACCTTCACTAGTAGGCTTGGGACATAATTATCCCAAACTATCTTCAGAAGGTATGTATCTTAGCTTTCTTGTATTTTGGTGTCCGATCCTAATCACCTGGAGTGGAAATACCTAAAATTTTCTCGTTTGGTTATATCTTTAGGGACTTTTTAGTGAGTTCTCTTTGCTCTTATATTTCCATAAGTTTTTCTTTTTTGAGTCTTTAAGAAGTTTACTTAATATTTAAAAGTGGTTGATCGACCGGTTCGTCGATCTAGAAGGCTTCGTGGGCTTTCACCTACGAGTGCCAAGCCTTCATCTAGAAGTCATAGGAACAATTATGCCGGTTATTTTTAACCAGTAGCAGCTGACACATCAAATATTAATCCTTCTCCAAGGGCTCACATTTCATAAGGTTAACCTAGTTCAGTTCATAATTTAGACAAAAATGCTTTGATCCTTGCTAGGGTTCTCTTCTAATTGGAAGACATGGTTTATGTTGAAGATGTCCCTGAGTCCCCTGTAACTCCTTTAGAACCTCTTCCTTATGATCTTCCTTACATTGTAGAATATGTGGGTGCCTCGACTCACAGGTCGACAAGCCCTGTTCATTCTCCTTCTTCTTTTTCGATGGCCAATGTTAGTGGCGTAAGTATGGCTACTAATACTTCCGGTGTGCATACCCTTCCTTCAGTTGTAGGATGGGGTAATATTCCTATCTCTACTATTATGCCTAGTAGAGTAGTTGTTTTCTCTACCTCCATTCCAAGTTCGAGTGGGGACACCCAACCTTCCGCACCTTTCACTGCTGCCTATCCTTTTGGGATGCCATCCAGTGGGATTCCTTCGGTTCCTTTAATGTTCCCATATGTTGTTTCCACATCCATGACTTCCATCGCAAGTGGTTCAACATCTTTTCAGGGTTTCACTTTTGGAAGTGCTCATATTCCTCCTTCCGATCCATATTTGAACTTAGGAATGGTACCTTTCTCTTGATAGGCTTAGAATGTTAATACTTTCCAAGGAAGTCAAGGACGGGAAAATCCTTTCATTAGTGGTTTAAGGGCTGGGAACTTATCCCATATATTTCGTCAATAGGGGAGTATTCCATTCCCTTCTGTTAGGACCTCACAAGTCTTTCCTCTACTAGCTAGTCCATGGAATCCTTATCAGGGGATTTCCCCTTCTTTCAATGTTCTGCTGGGAGGAAACTACCCTATGTATGGTTACCTTGTGACAGGGGGTTGATACCCTCTGAATACTTCTAGGCCACAAGGATTTCCTTATGGTTTAGGTCCTTCTATGAGTAACTAGTGGCAACATTGTGCCTCTCCAAATCTAGGATACTCTTTTTCTAATGTTGGAAATTCTACTCTTGGTGGGTGGAATTCTTTTGTTCCTCTATGCTTACTGTTTCTAGCAACTTTGAAATTTCCAGATCTTTTGAAATTGATAAATGATCCAATCAATTTGGCTTGGCCTTTGATCCCCACCAAACTTCCATTTGATATTTTGAAATTCAAAGGGAAGTCCGAAGAGGATCCATCTAATCATATAACCATCTTCCATTTGTGGTTCTCATCTAACTCCTTGATCGATGATTCGATTAGGTTGAGATTATTTCGATGCACCTTAACTGGAAGCTCTGCAAAGTGGCATATTGAGCTTAGAGGGGGTACCTTTTCTATATTTGGTGAATTGGCTACTATGTTTCTAAATCATTTTTAGTTGTCTATCTGATAGGATGTTGGAACTGAGGTTCTATCCAATTTTGAACAAGACAAGGAAACTCATATTTCTGACCACATCCAAGATTAGCACTGAAGGAAGAGGGTTAATCAAGGCATATATCCCCGATGAGGTTCATCTGGAATGGTTTTTGAAATATTTGCAGCTGAATGTTCTAAGGATGCCTTACTCTCTGGAGTGTTCACCGAAGAACACACCATCTTTAGAGCCCAGTAGTTAGAACTCATCTATTCTCAATCTAAATCCTTTATAAGATTCATTAGGGTAATTTTGAGGTCTAAAATGGGCCTCCTAAGAAAAATTTACAACCGAAATAAACTTTATAAGAACCAATAGGATTCATGATGACGATGTCAACCATGGGGGATGATTCACCATTTTTGGAGTTAAAAAGTACAAAGATTAAAAAATAATAAAATAATAAAACCACTTTTTCAACTCGTATTTTCAACTTATCTCCCTAAGATTTTACTAAAGTTTCAAGCAGGAGTACTCATTGGATTCAAAATTTGATTCCTCATCTAAGCAGTACCCATTTTGCATACTTTCGATGAACCCTACTAAACGAAAAATGAGAAATACATGAAAAAATGTGATTGCAATCATGTTTTCATGTATTTCTCATCTTTTGTGTAGCGGGGTCCATTAAAAGTATGAAACATGGGTACACCTTGGATGAGGAATCAAATTCTTCATCCAATGAGTGTTTCCGCTCAAAATTTGAGTAAATCCATAGGGAGATATGTTGATAATACAAGTTGAAAAAATAGTTTTTCCTTTTTTCCCTCTAAAATTTGATGATGTAATCTAATCTTATTTTATTATTTCCACTATTATTTTATAATTTCCTTAGGAGGCCCATTTCAGACCTAAAATTTCCCCTAATGTTGCTTGATTCTCCTCAATCAAAGATCGAGCTAGCCAAACCTAACTCAGGACCCCATGCTAACATAATTGTAGGGTCAATAGATAGTAGTACGACTAACTTGTTGAACCAATTGCAACAATTGTATTTACAATCTACTTCTCCGACACATGCTACATTGTCAGTGTCTATTCCTTCCCAACCTTTAGCATTTAATGTTATCCAATCTTTAGATCCCAAAGGAAATCAAAAATCTAATGGGAAGAAGAAGGGACATGGCAAGAAGAAAGATAAGGATGGTGTTAGTCCTTACAATCTCCGAGGGTGAAAAGGAAATCGATAAGGGTAACCTCAAACCACTTCAGCTCAGTAGCTAGCCCTACTGAGCATGAGAGGGATCTCTCTAAGTCTCTTATTAGTGATATGACTTTAAATCAAATGAATTTTAGGCTAGATATGTGTATTTTTTTTTTTGTTTGTGAAAATTTGATTTTTTAAGGATTTGCTGAACTTAGAGTTTAGAGCCACAAGTAGGTCTAGGCTATGGGAATGCAAGAGAAAACATAAGAAGGAGCTATTTATCAAAAGCCATGATGTAATTTGAGTATTTTTCAGTGTAGTATAGATGATATAATGTAGAAGAAACTAATGAGCATAAGTAAACATGATTTCATTAGCTTAGGAAGACAGGACACATAACTATGAAACCAGATAATAGAGCTTGAAAAACAAGAATTCTGAGTATTCTATCACAAGGAATTCATATAAAGAAGAGATATAATGTATATAAATATTTTTATACCATGAGAAAATAAAAAGAGTGAAGTATAAGCACCATGAACTCACTGGGTTAGAGTTCCTTGAAAATAGCTGCAAGCTGTATCTGTATTAGTTGAAAGATGATTACAATGCAAGCCTCCTTCACAAAAATTTCAACCCTCTTCTCCTAAGGAGAAATGATACTTATAGAGTCTCCTAAACCACTTTCCCACCTTCAGGAGTCGAATTCCTTGGTGGAGGAATTGACTCCAAGATTCTCTCAACAAACAGGTGAGTGTGAGAAGGTGTAACTGAAACACTTCATGAAGAGTTTGTTTAGGAGTTTGCTTCTTTCATGAGGCATAATAAACATAAAAAACAACCTATGATGTAAATTTATTCATGCCTACATCACCTAGCCTCATAACTAGTGCCATTACATAGAGAATCTTGACTTTGACCAAGTCAGACTAAAAACTAGAAATTTTACGCAGTGAAATTTTCCAAATAAAAACACAGAAAGTGCAGAAGCGTAGTGCCGCGTTTGAGCTGATTTTTATGTTCCTTACATGGGTCAAAATGAAATTCGGAGAGAACGGTCAACTATCCCTTCAAGTCTAGTTTCCATAACAGTTTTAATTTCTGAATTTGGAGCATGGGAGGACCTTAAAAAATCCATTCTCCCAAGGTCACGCCATACGCGCAACACCTATCAAAAAATTGTCTAGGATGCTAGTTTTTTACCATGTTTTTGCATTTTTCTCCAAAACTATGCCACCTCTACAAATTATGGGAAAATGGGTTTTTATAGGATTTCAAGAAATTTCCAAAAACATAGACCTTTCCTCAAATGGAGGCCTGAGGAAAAAGCGCAGCGCCTTTCTTCTGGAGTAGCTGAATTTCTGAACTTAGACCAAAATTTGTCAAAAAACTCAAAATGCTCAGAATTTGCTCAAAATTGGAGGGAAGGTGTAAAGATAGGTTTTTTTATAGATTCATGGATGCTTTAGAAGGCATCTCCAAGTTTCCCTCATCCTTTTGGTCTTTTTTGGCCTCTTTGAGCTTGTTTTCAAGTTGCTTTACCTTGACATTGGCGATCATGTTTTGAGCTTGATAGTGATGCGCTATGTGTCTGAGAAATTGATTGTCTCCATTTTCCTTCTCAAGGAGCTTCTCCAAGTGTTCGTTCACCCTATTAAGCCAATATTCTTTATCTTGATGAACCTCTAGGGCAATCCTTTCTTCTAGGTCAAGGTCTTCATTAAGCAGAATTTGTTCTTGTTCCTCTTGCAAAGCTTTCTTGAGGCCTCTTGTTCTTGGTCTTTTCCTTTTTCCTCTCACCTCTGATGCTTCAAGCTTGCTTGATGTCATGATCTCCTTATCTTTGCCTACTTGCTACATTAACTTAGCTTTTTCCTTTTATAGTATCAACTCTTTTGCTTTGAGTTGACTGTTTTCCTGTTCAAGGAATGATATAACATACTTTTCCCTTTCCAAATTGATCGCCAACTCCTTGATTTGGTAGTCCTTATCCCTGATGGTCTGTCTCATGTTTGTGGTCTGATCTTCAGTCTCTAGATCAATTAGTTCAAACTCATGTTCTACTATGTCTTTATCCTTTGTTTTCGATTCTTGCTTTGTCGATGAAGAAGGCTGGCCCCTTTCTCTTTGTGAGAAGAAAACACAAGCCTCTGCCCTTTCTTATACACTTTGGTCACCTCAGGTTCGGGTAGTTGAGACTTCTCCACTATTTTTCTAGATCACCCCATCTCTGTTTATTGTTTTAGTACACTTGGCGACTGAGATGCTACATTTTCCTCATGCCATTTCAAAGCTGCTTCCAAAAAGTCTTCCCAAGCCATACCTCTCTCTGCCAACTTGTGAAGGACAATGGTTTTGATGAGACTATGATGGAACAAGCTTGGGGAGTGTTCCTTGGCCTTTAATTGTATCTTTTCAGACATTTTTAAAATTCTCCTGAATATATAATTACACATGTTGAGTGGATTTTGAGATGTGAAATGCATCAGGAGGCAAATATGATAGGCGTACAACCTAGAGAATCTACCTTCACAAGTAAAGAAACTCATGATAGTTTTCATTAAAGGGGTGTATTTCTCCAATAAATATCTGAAAGGCAAGAGGTGAGTATGTGTATCTCTGTATGTCGTCTTTAGGAAAGGTTTGTAGTTTTCAAGATCTAGGTTCATTCCTTTGAACCAATATTCTCTATTGTCTGGTAACTCGGTTTCTATTGAAATGGAGGCTACTGAGAAACTAAACTCAATATCAGCGATGATAGCAGTCTCCCCCTTCAGTTGTGTTGCTACCCAATATGTTAGTTGCTCATGAAACCTTGCCTCACTCACCCTTTTGCAAAATTCCAAGTAGTGGACATCCTCAAAGCACTGTTTGATGAAAGGATAGGAGTTGATTATGTTGCAGTTTGATGGTTCATATATGAGGATCCTCCTTCCTTTTTGTTGTCTCTTTCCTTCTGGAAAATATTCTGCTTCTATTATTATTTTATGTGGGAAACCAAATCTAGATAAAATATTAGACTCTAGGAATTGAATGATGATAGAATCAATAGCTTGCCTAGATGGGATAGCTTCAATCCACCTTGTAAAGTAGTCGGTGGCTGTTAGTGCTGAAGATGAAGGATGAATTTGGCCAATGCAATCATGACCCCACTATTAGAAAGGAGCTAATATCAAAATTGGTTGTAGTGGTAATGGTAGAAGTTTCCTCTTTCCTTGAAAAATTTGACATTCATGGTAGCTCATGACTATTTTATATGCATCGGAAAAGAGGGTAGGCCAATAAAAGCCAGCTCTTAAGATCTTGTTTGTTGTAGTTTTCCAAAAATGATGACCACCACAGTCTCCTTTATGAAAGTCCCTCATTATACCTTTAGCTTCATTTTCTACCAAACAATTCAGCAGCACACCTCTAGGATCTTTCCAAAATAGAACACCATCGATAATACAATATTTTGAAGCTTTGAGTTTCGTCAATCTAACTTTACCTTTTGGGACTTCCAGAGGAGGATTCAAGTGCTGCAAGACATAGACAATGTCAGAGTACCAAGGTGAGGACATGAACATGTCAAACACCTGTAGCAAAGGGTCGTCTTCTTCTGGTTCTTCTGATAGTCCAGCAATCAAATTGATATCCAGTGCATGTAGATTTGATTCTACCATAAGTTTGGCTAACCCTTGTCCTTTGATCAGTTTTGTAGGTTTTATCTCCAAGTCATACTCCTGCATGGCTTCAATCCAGTTTCCTCTTCTACCTTCAGGATCTGTTTGCACAAGAATTTATTTTACTGTTGTAGTAGGGACATAAGCAATTGTATGTGAATGTAGAATATAAACTCGGAAATCCTTGAGGGATTTTACCAAGACCAATGTCTGTTTCTCAATGATATTGTATCTCAATGCTACATCTCTTATAGTGCGACTAAAGAATGCTATAGGCTGCTCATTTTTCTAATTTTTTTTTTTGCATAAGGACTGTTGCTAACGTATGCTTAGAAGCAAAAGAAAAAATGATGAAATACGAGGTATAATCTGGGCTAATCAAAATAGGAGCAGTAGATAATGCAAACTTTACCACATGAAATGATTTCTTAGCCTCAAAAGACCATTTTACCTAGCTGTCTTTCTTCAACATATTTGTCATTTCTTTCAAGTGCTCAGCTAGATTAGGAATATATCTCCTCAAAAAATTATTTTTCCCATTGAACGACTGAATCTCTTTGTTGTTCCTAGGGAAATCTAATTGTTGAATGGCCTCCACTCTAGCAGGATCAATGTGGATGCCATCTTTAAAGATGATGTGTCCTAGTAGCTTACCTTCTTCCATGGCGAGCAAGCTCTTCTTTGGGTTAAGTGAGATGCCAAATTTTCTGCATTTCTGAAAAACAATCCTTAAGTGATGGAAGTGATCTTCATCATATTTTGAAAATACTATTAGATCATCTAGATAGATAACCATAAATACTTATTTCTCATTTGTAAATGTTACGTCCATAGCCCGTTGAAAGGTAGCTCCTGCATTCTTGAACCCAAAAATTATCTTGGCATACATGAATGTACCCCATGGTGTTGTGAAGGCTTTCTTGAGCTGATTGTCCTTGTGTACCAGGATTTCATTGTATCTAAAACATCCATCTAGAAATGACATCCTAGAGGATCCAACCACCCTTTGTAGTATGTGATCCATCTTAGGGAGGGGATAGTTCTCTTTCAAGGACACCTTATGAGATTTCTGAAATCAATACATAGAGAAATTTCCCCAGTCTTATTTCTCACAGGTACTAGATTAGACATCCATTTAGAGAACCGAATGGGAACTATTATTCCATACTTATAAAGTCTATTTACCTCTTTTCCAATTGGTGGTAGAAACTTGGGATTAGTTCTTCTCAATTTCTGGAAAAATGGCTTCTGATATCTGGCTCCTTCTTATGTTTTCTCCTGCATTCCCATAGCCTAGACCTACTTGTGGCTCCAAACCCTAAGTTCAGCAAATCCTTAAAAAATCAAATTTTCACAAAGAAACAAAAAAATACACATATCTAGCTGAAAATTCATTTGCTTTAAAGTCATATCACTAATAAGAGACTTAGAGAGATCCCTCTCATGCTCAGTAGGGCTAGCTACTGAGCTGAAGTGGTTTGAGGTTACCCTTGTCGATTTCCTTTTCAGCCTAGGAGATTGTAAGGACTAACGGATGGGAAGGGAAATGTGAACAAGCCTAGTAATGATACTAGAGAGGGAAAAAGGAATCAAAAAAGAAAGTGAAATTTCCATGCAAGTTGTGTAATGGGGATCATCTTACCCACATTTTCCCTTAGATTCAGTATTCTCAGCCCTTGTTAGCTCATTAGGGTTCTTCAAGTTCCTAGTGTGTTATGACTAACCCTTTTCCCCAAGGGCATCAAATGCTTGTTGGTGCTAATGCTAGTATTGGAACCCCCACAGGGGGAAACCAGGATGGGGAATCCACATCGAATGTATATATGGTGATATCTGATGTTGATGTTGCTACAATATCACATGATTATGATGATTCAAAACCTTTTAAGGCTAAGGTTTCTTCTGATATCCCATAGCCAATCCATATCGAGAGGCCCACAGTTGAGTCTATAGCTCAGATGTCGAAAGTCTCTACAAAACATTTGACTACCAACCCCAACGCTAGGGCTACTCATAACTATTCTATTTTTTAATATCTAGCTCAGAGACCCTATGCGATGTCAATGTTAGAGGTACTCCAATCATGTCCTACACAAAGGAGTGCATTTCTCACTGTAATTAGAGTAGTAGATCCAAATAACTCTCTCGTTGTTACATTTGATATGTTAAGTGTTAAGAAGAGACTCCCTTATCACATAGCTTTCCAAATTAAATATACATATCAAATTAAGACTATCTTTCGAACCATAGTTAATGAAAGGGATTCCATGTGCATCATGTCTATGTCATGTTGGAGAATCTACCTTCACAAGTAAAGAACCTCATGATAGTTTTCATTAAAGGGGCATATTTCTCCAATAAATATCTGAAAGGCAAGATGTGAGTATGTGTATCTTTGTATGGCGTCTTTAGGAAAGGTTTGTAGTTTTCAAGATCTAGGTTCATTCCTTTTAACCAATATTCACTATTGTATGGTAACTCAATTTCTATTGAAATGGAGGCCACTGAGAAACTAAACTCAATACCAGCGACGATAGCAGTCTCTCCCTTCAGTTGTGTTGCTACCCAATATGTCAGTTGCTCATGAAACCGTGCCTCACTCACCCTTTTGCAAAATTCCAAGCAGTGGACATCCTCAAAGCATTGTTTGATGAAAGGATATGAGTTGATTATGTTGCAATCTGATGGTTCATATCTGAGGATCCTCCCTCCTTTGTGTTGTCTATTTCCTTCTGGCAAAGATTCTGCCTCCATGATGACACAAAGTCCTAGCAGCAGGAAGTTAAAATAAGATGTGAGGTGTGAATGGAAATGAAGCGATATGTAGGAGATTTTGACAAAATGATGGGAGGGGTCTTAGGAAACGTGAGATGACTTTGAAAGCTGATGAAAATGAGTGGATAAATAGTGGAAAGATATTGTTGCTTGCAAGTTAAAACAAGAGGATTTATGATGAAATTTGTTAAAAAACCTCTAGGAATAAGATAGGGTTTTGCTTTTTGAGTGTTTAAACTTTGTTTTGAGGTGGAATAACTGGTTAATATGACTCATTAAGAATGTATGCAATTGTAGGATATCATTTTACATGTTTTGGAAATCAAAAATTATGATGGCCATTTTCACCCTAACATTTCCCATGAAAAATTTGCTACAAACCCTAACTTGAAGAATTATTGACATGAAATGAAATTGGGAAAGAAAAATATGGAGGATGATGGTGTACTTACTTGTTCCTTAGCTTAGAATACAGTAAAACCAAGCTTGCAAGTGAAAATTTGAAGTTTGGGAGAGTTTTGATGAATTTCGGTGCACTCTGTCCTGCGCGCAGCGCAGTGTTCCTACGTGTAGCACCAAATCACAGCATAGTTCATAGAAGTGTAGTGCTTTTCTCCTGAACACAACACAATGCCTATCTCCTAGGCGTAGCGCGGTGTTTCTACGCGCAATGCCTTCAAATTTTTGCTAATTTCTCGTAGGAAGACAAGTTTTTTGCTTTTTTGGGCAAGAGATCTTGATGGTAAAGAGTGAATAGGATATGAATGAAAGGGTTATGGGGATTTTTGAGTTTATATAGGGAAAATTTCCTCACTTTTTCAAAAAGAAATGGGACCCACCCTCCTTTAGGAACTGATTTTCACTTTATGAAGACAAATTTTACCTTTACCATTGCAAACCTGAGATGTCCTTTTGCTTTCTTGAGTGCTGGACCTTCTTTTTCTGGAACCTTTGATATCATGAGAATATGAGGAGTGTGTGGATAATAAAGATCATGAATTCTTCAATAGTTGCTTTGTCATGTTTGACTCATTGCTAGTTTTATTCATGGAAATGATGGACCTTGGAGACCCTAGTGACCTAATGGATAACCTAAGGCCTAATGGAATGATGATGATGACTAACCCATTTTCATTGTGAAACATTCATAAAGTGTGATAGGCAACCAACATGAGTGAATTTTTTAACAATGAATTCATCTTTAGACTGACCATATAATGACCAAATTTGTTGTGTAAACCTAGTAACAGAAAAAATTTGATTTTGAAATCCTGGAAAAACATAGTAAAAGCATTTTTGATCCAGGTGATAGCCTAAGAATACTGACACTAACATTGGCTCCAACTGGGGATGGCAACTCCTTGGAGGTGTCAAGAACACCGTAGACCAAGTAGCCTTATTCATTGGGCAATGGAGTCAACATGCATATAAAACTGACTTTTGACTTGAGATTGACTGACCTTTTGACATGACAGAAAAACTAAATAAAAAGAAAGAAGAAATAGTGTTGATTTAAAGAGCCTTAGGGCCTTCACTTTGGTCTTCAAACTCTAATGATAGCTATCTAAAATGCTAGAAGTAAAATACACATTGGTATGTACAATGATGATGACCTTTCAGGATTTTAGACATAGTAGTGCTTGAGAAGCCTACCATTGGTTGTCCCTCCTGAATCACCTTTTCCATCCATTTATTCCAACAAGAAAGCATTCTTTCCTTTGAAGTAGAAATTTTGTATGGTACCTTCCATAAGTTCTCAAGCTTACCATGTTTTCCCTTGTCTTCATTTCTAGCATCCCACCGAAGGACTACATCTCCCAAATTGAAATTGTCCTCCTTGGTTTTGTGGTCATAAATCTTTCTAATCTTTTCCTAAAGTTTGGATGTGTTTTGAAAAACTTCTTCTCTTGTTTGCTGTAGATGAATCATCTAATTTATTCTCCTTTGTATGTCATTAGTTTCACTATCCAATTCCTGTAGGATTTTCATTACTGGGATAGCAAGAGATGAAGGAAATACTATATCAACTCCATATACCAGCTGAAAAGGAGACATACCTATTTATTTTTTGGTGTTGACCCTATTTGCCCACAAGTCATTGATGAGTTTTTTATGCCAATTCTTCTTGTTTATCTCCATGACCTTTTTGATGATGTTAACCAAATATTTATTGGAAGATTCAACAAGGTCATTCCCTTGTGGATGATAAGCAGTAGAATGTCCTAGCAAATATGGTATTTGGCATAGAAATCCACCATTCTTTTTTATTTGAAAGCAACATCATTGTTTATTATTATTTTCTATGTGAAACCAAATCTAGATAAAATATTAGACTCCAGGAATTGAATGATGACATAATCAATAGCTTGCTTAGTTGGGATAGCTTCAATCCACTTTGTATAGTCGGTGGCTGTTAGTGTTGAAGATGAAGGATGAATTTCGCCAATGCAATCAAGATCCTACTACTAGAAAGGAGCTGATAACAAAATTGGTTGTAGTGGTAATGGTAGAAGTTTCCTGTTTCCTTGAAAAATTTGACATTCATGGCAGCTTATGACTATTTTATATGCATTGGAGAAGACTGTAGGCCAATAAAAGCTAGCTCTTAAGATCTTGTTTGCTGTAGTTTTCCAAAAATGATGACCGCCACAATCTCCTTTATGAAAATCCCTCATTATACCTTTAGCTTCATTTTCTACCAAACAATTCAGCAGCACACCTCCAGGATCTTTCCAAAATAGAACACCATCGATAATACAATATTTTGAAACTTTGAGTTTCAGCGATCTAGCTTTACCTTTTGGGACTTCTAGAGGAAGATTCAAGTGCTGCAAGACATAGACAATGTCAGAGTACCAAGGTGAGGACATGAACATGTCAGACACCTGCAGCAAAGGGTCATCTTCTTCTGGTTCTTCTGATAGTGCAGCAATCAAATTGATATCTAGTGCATGTAGATTTGATTCTGCCATAAGTTTGGCTAACCCTTGTCCTTTGATGAGTTTTGTAGGTTTTATCTCCAAGTCATACTCCAGCATGGCTTCAATCTAGTTTCCTCTTCTACCTTCAGGATCTATTTGCACAAGAATTTCTTTTACTGCTATAGTAGGGACATAAGCAATGGTATGTGAATGTAGAATATAAACTTGGAAATCCTTGAGGGCTTTCACCAACACCAATGTTTGTTTCTCAATGATATTGTATCTCAATGCTACATCTCTTATAGTGCAACTAAAGAATGCTATAGGCTACTCATTTTTCTGATCTTTTTTCTGCATAAGGACTGTTGCTAATGTATGCTCAAAAGCAAAAGAAAAAATGATGAAATCTAAGGTATAATCTGGGCTAATAAAAATAGGATCAGTAGATAATGCAAACTTTACTGCATGAAATGATTTATTAGCCTCAAATGACCATTTTACCTAGCTGTATTTCTTCAACATATTTGTCATTTCTTTCAAGTGCTCAACTAGATTAGGAATAAATCTCCTCAAAAAATTGTTTTTCCCATTGAACGACTGAATCTCTTTCTTGTTCCTAGGGAAGTCTGATTGTTGAATGACCTCCACTCTAGCAGGATCAATGTGGATGCCATCTTTAGAGATGACGTGTCCTTGTTGGCCGAATAAATCGATCTTGCAGACAAGACTAATCTCCCTAGTATCAGAAAATAGTCTAGCAACCAATAGACAAACAAAATCTATCTTTCTCTAGACATATGCGATTTATAAATAAATACTATAAAGGTGTTAAGACCCTACCTTAGATCCAATGCTTGTTCATAGTAGTCATCCTTCAATCGTTCGAAAGAGTTTCCTTTGAGGACCTGCAGTCACAAACAAGCAAACATTAACTAGCACCTGCATAGCAAATATCATAAATCATGTCTATTATGGTGATCAAGGAATCCATAAAATAAACCATGAATCAATAGCTTATTTAGAAAAACAAATTTATTTATATTAACTTTGAAGTAGAAGAACCTTACAACCTTTTTAGCCTTGATATTGAACAAGCTATTCCCGGGGTCTGAAACAAGAATTTCCTTTACTTTGACAAGCCTTGCACTCTTCCAAATGAGATCTTAGAGGTATGTAATCTCTCCTCATAAAAATTCAACTAAAGAAGACCAAGTTCCAACAACATTTTACCTCAAAAATATTCAGCTTCTAACCTCCCTAGTAACCAGCCCAATGCTTCATTTTATAGTGAAAAGGAGGAGGTTATAGGTCCACCTATGGAGGGATAGAATCCTCCTTCAAAGGGATAAGCTCCTCACATCAAGGGGTTAGCTCCTTAAGGTATGGGATGCCTGAACCTTAAGAGTGCGAAATTTCCACCTCAAGATTCCATCCAAAAGCTTCTAGAAATGACTGAAAGTGAGTTTTATAGAATATACTTACACCTTTTTAACTTTTACAGGGGTCTGCACCCATAACACAGAGACAAAGCGGTTAGGTGCGCAAGAGACATGACCATTAGGTGAGGGACCACAGGTAATGCAAAGAGAAAGTGCGAAACCAGAGTTTTTGAGACTTTTGAGGGCTTTCTCTTATCTTCAAATCTTGATATGAGGAACTAAGGCTTAAGATTTGCAAAGGAGGAAAGCATGAGTGGTAATCGACTCACATAGATTGCAGAATGTCAAGGTGACAATTTTTAGTGCAACAAATTGCCCCCTAAAGTGCGAAGTCTATAATAGATGAAGATAGAGTCTATCATTTATGAAGAGCGAAGTACTTTATCACTTCAAGGATCATCCTGTGGACACCCCAGTCAGAACCTGTAAAAACATTCAATGCAAAATATATATATGTAGACATATCATTTCTGAGGTAGGCATTCCCATACTCAGATCAAAACTGACTAGAAAACTCACTAAACTGTTCTGATACAGGAATGATTTTGTAATACATCAAGAGTATAGACATGTGTAGACACAGTATGGGCGCAACCATCTGTTTATGAATATTCCACTGTATAATGAATAACATGTTGGAAATTATACTGAGAAGGGGGGTGAATCAGTATTATCAAATCAAACACTTTTTCATTTCCATACTCAGATTCATATACGCTACCTCAGTTAAGGGAACCTGCATGTACACGCAACTGTGTCTAATGCAACTAGCGTATATCCAGTAAACTTATGATTTAGTTAATCCATTAAATGTTGATCTTTAGTTAGCGCATCAGAATTTTATTAACCATATGAATAGTAAACAGGTGCAATAAAATAGAACAGATCATCACACACAAGAAGCACACATGAACACCATGATGTAAGGTGGAAACCCAATGTGGGTGAAAACCACTTGCTGCAATTTTTCTCTATCTTCTTTTAGTAAGAAACTTCTTTTTACAATATTTCTATACTAGTGCAGCCTTATACCAGTACACATGCTTCTACCTGCAGAAGGTTATAACCTCCTCTCGTTCTCCAGCTTCTCATGGAAGGGAGCTACAACCCCCTTAGCTCTTGTACTAGCCGATCCTTTTACTAGTACATAGGCATTGGCCTACTAAATGCTCCAACCTTCACTCATTTTCCAACTACTACTGGAAGGGAGCTACAACCCCCTTAGCTCTTATACTAGCTGATATACTAGTATGTAGGTGCCAACCTACAGAAGGCTACAACCTTCTCTTTCTTCCTCCAGGTACCACGTTTCATAAATTTTTAGACTGGATACTCCTGAAGCACAACAGCATAATCTAAAGGCCATGTTTCATCCAATTTTGATACTCAACCCATAAATATCATTGAAGCACACAATCAATCAATACTAGCATCATCAATCTCTGAATCACCCAATACTGAATTACTGAAACCCTATCAACAAACTGCAGTCACCATAACATAGATCAGAACACAGAACTCTACAACAATGTTCAAATCTAACTGTATCATCAAAAATCATGCATCAGAGTGCATACGCTACTTGGAAGATTCAAACCAGTGTGTATACAGAACTTCACCAAAGCGAACCAGCATATATATCATTAATTACTTATAACTTCGCTGCACTTCTTGACTTCAGAAATACTCAGATCATTACATATACAAGGATAATATGTGTGTTAGAAACTAGATCTAGTCCATCAAATCACATAAAGATAAGTCATTATGATCCTAATCCATTATTAGATCTCATCCATCAACACTGAAGCTAAACACAATCATCCAAACTAAATATGCAGAATATTGACACCAGTGAATAGTCATCAAAACTCATCAGCAACTAGAACCACCTGTAACTTCAAACATCATAGCTCATATGGTATACGGTACTTAGATGTATCTAACCTGTGTATGTATGCACTTTTATCATAGTCAACCAGCATATACATCTGTAAATATTCATTCATGATTTGTAGCTATTCCAAACTTGAGTTATACCCAGATCATAATATTTACAGAACATTACATGCGTCAGTATATAGATCTGGAATAAACATGATCAAACCGTATAGAGATGACTCATTCCAAGCCATTAGATCCTGATCTATCCTTGGATCTTGTTCTCCATCAACTGCTGAGATTCCTCCTTAGCTCAGATCAAGCAAGGCGTCATGAACCCATAACCTACATACTGGATCTCATACTTCATCATATATTCAAGACTTACTTGATGCATTTGCCTAATGATCTTCTCCTCCTTTTATAGTCTTAGACCTTTACTCAATACCATGGTTCAAAACCACTTAGAATCAATACCTTGGACCAAATACCTAGGATCAACACGTCGAACAAGATACCTTGGACCAATACCATGGTCCAAATATCATGGACCAAAACCAAATGTACGTGCCTTTCCTTGCATGAAAGTGCGTGTATACGTATACGCATCTTTTGGTCGGCTAACCAGCGTGTATACGCGCCTTTATCAAGGGGAACCTACGTATATCTCTTTTTATTTATTCTATGAGACTGAACTGAGATCTATCACCTTAGTAAGTTTCCATCAAGGACAACACCTGTATCATAATGCCAACAATCTCCTCCTTTGTAATTTATGGCAAAGCTAACTTGTCATACTGATAATTGTCATCTTAATGAGTTGGCATTGTACATTACATCTGAATTGATTCCTTTGAGCTACCCTACATCCCATGTATTCTGTCACATCTAATATCTCTTCTGTAGATTCATCTAGATAAATATAAGTGAGTTGTTCTGCTACAAGTGGATTGCCATAAAGTACAAGACATGCATCATAATGCCAACAATCTCCCCCTTTCGACTTGATGGCAACAACACCAAATCACTCTCCCCCTTTGACAACAAAGGCAAAGGGCAGACCAAGATATTCTCTTTCCTTGATAAACATTCTGCTATCCATACTCCCCATGAGTAGCTACTGAAATCTTTGATTGAGCTCCCCCTTTATATATGCCAAGATGTACCAATCCATCCATGCTCCCTCTGAGTACATGCTAAAATCTCTACTCTGCTGAAGTGTGCTGTTCATGCTCCCCCTGACTATAAGGAAAGTCGGCGAGAATATGTTCTACAAGAAGAACATGACTCTATACATCATAAATGACCTGCCAAAGATTCATGCATACATCCATCTCCCAACCAAGTGGGGATATCCCAAGATTGACTCATCCACCCAACCAAGTGGGGATATACCAGATACCAATTGTTTATACATGGCTGAAATATTACATCATCCTTCCCGTGCATAGCGGGGGTACAAATTACATCATATGACCAAAAGGAATTCATCAAATGACTACAATAGATAGAGACAAACTATTACATCATGAGTCTTGATATGACCTTTACATTGAATGATATTTATAACAGAGACCAAATATTCAAACAAGACCATGATAGTCATCAGCAACTATCATACACACTGTATGATCTGCTTCATCGACATCATCCAGACTAGCAACTTGTATATGTCCATTAGTGTAGAAGTCATCAACCTATAACAAGGTATGTCATATAGATATCAACTCATCCTTTTGAACATTATCATAGCCTTTCATGAATGAATTCTGAATATGACATACAAAATCATTCGCATTATATCATATGTGAGAAACACCATAGCCATCTCATCATCATCAAGATCTGCATGATCTTATATACCATCCATGTATCATCACTCAGGGACATCCCTCATCTGGATCAATCAACATATGTAAGTATCAACCTATCATCATATAGGTAAAAACTCATCATCATCATGTCTCCAACAATGCAACTTTGAGTAATCATCCATGTGTCCAGCATATTGTATATAGCACTATGTATCTTGAGTTCAAGATCTTTTGCAAAGACTTCTTGATATCATCAACAGCAACAATCCTCATTTATGTGAGCGCCAAGAACTATAGGAGTCCGACGTCATAACTGTATTATATGTCGACAGCAGCATATGAGTGACTCATCATCAAGTAATGAAGTTGTGTATTCAAGCTTTGTACTTCTCTTTATCCTTATGAAGATCACCATGTAAGCACCATAGATGCATCATCAGAGAATCAAACACAAATTTGATCTGAACACCAACTATGTAACCCCAAGAATCATATGAGATTTTGTCATGGACAACTCATAACCATATCATGGCAAGATGTATTATTTAGCCATATAAGCATCATCACCAAGGACTACTAACCATAATGCCAACAATGCATTATTAAAAGCATATGCTCCCCCTAAACCTGTGCCATCTGTTCACTATCAGATCTAATCATGTATATATCAACAAGAAATATCCAGGCATCATCATCATCAAGTTAGGATCAAAAATACTTCTAAACATCTTACAAGTATTAAGACATTTCCACACATCATCAGCAGATTGTAACCATTATCAAACAGAGCAAATAATGGACTGAATCATATCAGAGTCTTTTTCCTAAGCCTATCCCACTGCTTTTCCTCAAACTAACATATATACAACTATGTAGTGACTAATTCGCATATATACGGGATTTCTATTCATGAAACTTGCGTATGAGATTTAGAACACTGAAGTTTCACATTTTCAGCTTCCTCTGAGTCTGTTATTTCTGTACATTGAGTTGTGCCACATTTTTCTAACTATACTTCCTTCTTCTTCCATATCTTCAAGTGTGATGATGTTTTCTCCTTTTGGTATGGTGCCCGTACTTTGTTCCTACATTTCTTTGCTATATGTCCAAGCTTTTTATATGCATAACATCTTACATGTTTCATATTCCTTCTATAGCAATCAACAACTTTGTGACCAAACATATTGCAAAAAAAACAATATCCCTTAAAGTACCTAGAACGTGATGATCTCTCTATGTGATGGTCTTGAACCATTCTACTTCTACATCTAGCTGCAACATGTCCAAGATTATGACATACATAACATTCAACATTATTCATTGGAGGAGTAAGATATTTTATTTGGAGAATTGTCTTCCTTGGTTGTTGATGGGATTGACATCTCATCTCCTTGTTGAGTATTTCAGATCATGCATTAGAGTTCCTTGTCTTATTTTGTGAACTAGATTCACCTTCAACAGATTCATGAAAACCAAGACCAGTTTTGATAGCAGGAGACCTTTGACTACTAAGAATATCATCCAAGATCTTAGTACTATCTTGAAATCATAATAGCTTATCCTTTTCTTCTAATTTATCATTTAGAATATTTACCTCAACCTGATGTTGTTCTTTTCAAGATACTGCTTCTTCATGATTCCTTTAGCTTTTCTTCCTTCTTCCAACTGATGTCTTAATTCAAGAACTTTGTTTTCTTGTTTTTCAAGAGCTTGGAGTAGTTCTTTATTCTGCTTATTTGATTCTTCAAGATATTCTTTTAGCGAGAGGATAGCTTCAAGACTTTCATACTAACTGGATCTATCTCTGAGTTTCTTGATTGTTGTTCTTCTTTCATTTACTTCATTTCTTAATGATGTCACTTCATCCTGAAACGTTTGACATTGATCTTCCTTTTCCTTGAATAACTTTCTTACCTTGTTTCCTTCCTCTAGTTGAGATTTTAGTTTTGTAACTTCTTCTTTGGAGACACATTTCCTTTTGTGCAATAGATCTTGTTGATCTCTAATTTTGTTTGTAAGCCAGTTTTAAATTCTGCCTCTATTTTATATCTTTCTTTCTCACCCATAAGAGAAAATTCAATTGTTTCACTATCAATTTCATCATCTTCAAATGGATGGAGAAATGTATCACCAGAGGATAACAAATTCATACCTGATAGTTCTTTTTCTTGTTCATCTTCATTCTGAGGCAATTCTGAATCTGAAGTGTTGCTTCCACATATTCCCCAATCGATTCTCCCACTATCATAGTTCTTCTGATATGTCTTCTTCTTTTGAGGCGCTTTCTTCTTTAGCTTCTTTCCCATTGTTCTACGGATCTCCTTCAAGCGATCAAGCTTCTACCAAAGGAATTGCTCTAATACCAATTGTTGGAAATAATACTGAGAGGGGGGTGAATCAGTATTATCAAATCAAACACTTTTTCATTTCCATACTCAGATTCATATACTCTACTCCAGTTAAGGGAACCTGCGTGTACATGCAACTGTGTCTAATGCAACTAGCATATATCCAGTAAACTTATGATTCAGTTAATCCATTAAATGTTGATCTTTAGTTAGTGCATCAGAACTTTATTAACCATATGAATAGTAAACAGGTGTAGTAAAACAATACAGATCATCACACACAAGAAGCACACACGAACACCATGATGTAAGGTGGAAACCCAATGTGGGTGAAAACCACCTGCTACAATTCGTCTCTATCTTCTTTTAATAAGAAACTTCTTTTTACAATATTTCTGTACTGGTGCAGCCTTATATTAGTACGCAGGCTTCTACCTGCAAAAGGTTACAACCTCCTCTCGTTCTCCAGCGTCTCCTGGAAGGGAGCTACAACCCCCTTAGCTCTTGTAATAGCCGATCCTTTTACTAGTACGTAGGCACCGGCCTACTGAATGCTCCAACCTTCACTCGTTTTCCAGCTACTACTGGAAGGGAGCTACAACCGCCTTAGCTCTTGTACTAGCTGATCTACTAGTACGTAGGTTCCGACCTACAGAAGGTTACAACCTTATCTTTCTTCCTCCAGGTACCACGTTCCATAAATTTTCAGACTGGATACTCCTGAAGCACGACACCATAATCTAAAGGCCATGTTTCATCCAATTTTCATATTTGACCCATCAATATCATTGAAGCACACAATCAATCAATACTAGCATCATCAATCTTTGAATCACCCAATACTGAATCACTAAAACCCTGTCAACAAACTGCAGTCACCAGAACATAGAGTAGAACACAAAACTCTGCAAAAAAGTTTAGATCTAATTGTATCATCAAAAATCATGCATCAGAGTGCATACGCTACTTGGAAGAGTCGAACCAGTGTGTATACGCAAATTCACCAAAGCGAACCAGCGTATATGTCATTAATTACTTACTCATAACTTCACTACACTTCCTGACTTCATACATACTCTGATCATTACATATACAAGGATCATATGTGTGTTAGCAACTAGATCTAGTCCATCAGATCACATAAACATAAGTCATTATGATCCTGATCCATTATTAGATCTCATCCATTAACACTGAAGCTAAACACAATCAACCAAACTGAATATGCAGAATACTAACACTAGTAAACAGTCATCAGAACTCATCAACAACCAGAACCACCTGTAACTTCAAACATCATAGCTCATATGGTATACACTACTTAGATGTATCTAACTTGTGTATGTATGCGCTTTTATCATAGTCAACCAACGTATACTTCTGTAAATATTCATTCATGATTTGCAGCTATTCCAAACTTGAGTTATACCTAGATTATAATATTAACATAACATTACATGCATCAGTATACAGATCTAGAATAAACATGATCAAACCATATAGAGATGATTAATTGCAAGCAATTAGATCCAGATCTATCCTTAGATGTTGTTCTCCATCAATCGCTGAGATTCCTCCTTAGATCAGATCAAGAAAGGCATCATGAACCCATAACCTGCATACTAGATCTCATACTTCATCAGATATTCAAGAATTACTTGATGCATTTGCTTAATGATCTTCTCATGCTTTTATAGTCTTAGGCCTTTACTCAATACCATGGTTCAAAACCACTTAGAACCAATACCCTGGACCAAATACCTGGGATCAACACGTCGAACAAGATACCTTGGACCAATACCATGTATGCACAATACCATGGTCCAAATACCATGGACCAAAACCAAATGTGCGTGCCTTTCCTTGCATGAAAGTGCGTGTATACGTATACGCATCTTTTGGTAGGGTAACATGCGTGCATACGTGGCTTTATTAAGGGGAACCTGCGTATATCTCTTTTTCTTTATTCTGTGAGACTGAACTAAGATCTGTCACCTTAGTAAGTTGCCATCAAGGACAACACCTGTATCATAATGCCAACATAAAAAAATTCCTCGCAACCTGGATGGTAGAAACTAGATCCAGGGTCTTGATTTCCGCTTCCTGAACTAGTACGATTCTATCCATGTGAATGAATGTGTCGAAGTCGAACATGGTAGAAACGACTTGATTACTAGTCAATGATGTGAACTGTTAACAAGTGTGAGAGAAACCATCAGTAATTTCAATGGCTATGAAAGTACTCAGTACAATCCATGAAATGTGAATAAATGAGCTGAAGTCAAACATGTCATAGAATCATTTGATCGAAGGTCATTGATGCAACCTATCGTCGAATGCGAGAAACCTGCCATTAGGGCATGCAGATTTCAAGGTACTGACGATTTCTAGATCATCTTTCTAGATAATGAGCTGAAGTCGATAGAAAGTGATCTGTCGTAGGTAACCCACAACACGAAATCATAGATCAAGTTTTGAAGAAATATATTGGCAATGACTGACTCAAGTATGGTCAAAATGGATGACAGACATTTTGCAAATGAATGGTTTGTTTGAATTGATCTCTTAAACACATAACAACACTGCAAATGGTTTGGTGACAATTGACCCAAAGCTAATACCCAAAAACCAGCTGAAGACTTTCAATGTGGTTTGATTAACTGTTAGGCAAAGGATTTCCCAACCCAAGTGAACAAAAAGTATCATGTTCAAGAGTGGTTAATGACTTTTCTAAAACACAAAGTGTAACAAACAGGTTCATTTTTCTCTCTTTTCCCCCACCATTTCTAGCAAGTACCTCTTTATTTTTGACAAGCTTGAGGAGGATAACATTTGCTTGTTTATAATCTCATCCTTTGAATGAGTCCAACTTAGTTTAAAATTCAAACCCTAAGAAGAAGTGGTTCATTCCTGTTTAAAATTGAACAGGTCCTTTATTGTTAAATTTTAACGAGTCCAGTATAGGAAAAACTCGGAGTATTTTTCATGTTTAGAGAGTTTGAAAAAGATATGGAAAATAAAACCCCAGAGGGGTCCTTTTTCATAAATTTGTGTCCCTCGAGCCTGAAAAAGTATAAAATAATACTCGAGAGAACCGCTTGACCATTATGATCAATGAGTACTTTTCATAATTAGTGGCTCCGATCTGAAAAATTAAAAAAGTGATCGAAGACATGTCGTTTCATAACCAATATCGAACCTGAAATGACAAACGTCCAGTGATCTTTTCATGTTTATACGGTTAGAAAGAGCTGAAAGTGGACCGCCTTGTTATTCTATTTAACGAGTTCAAAGGGAAAATCTTGGCAATCTTTTCATATTTTACGAGTTAGAAAGGAGCTTAAAGAAGAATCATCCTAAAGGAACTAGTGGTATAACGGGTAGCAACTGGTTCCAACAATGGTGGAACTGCTCAAAACATGTAATGGTTAAGAGGCTAGCTAATAAAACCACTCATCGATGCGGTCCCTCAGGAAAGGAAAAACAACCAAGTGAAAGCATATGATCAGCCAAAGAGATGGTGGTGATGGAATGAAACAACCAAGGCTCATCTAACAGAATTTAGCAGATAAAAATGACAATCACGAGATGTAAATTGGGTATGGGTTCTTTTTTACACAAGCTTGAACCATAGAGAACTCTGCTTGGATTCGGTTTCATGTTTACACAAGCTTGAAACGAAAAACTATGCTTGTTATAAGTTCGCATGTCCCCGGCGTAATGACTCAAATCGAGGTACATGCCCCCCAAGCTTCATTGCATTCAACGAGGTGGATGGAATGAAAGTTCACTTCCAAGATCTTGGAAAGACTCAAAGACTCGATTTTGAAAGGGAGTTGTTACATTTTTTTAATGAGGTTGACACAGGAAAAGAACTATCCTCAAGACTCCTTGTTTCATTTTTTAACGAGCTTGACACAAGACAAGGAACTATGCTCATGACCCTTGATTCATTTTTTAACGAGCTTGACACAAGACAAGGAACTATGCTCATGACTCCTTGTTTCATTTTTTAATGAGCTTGACACAAGACAAGGAACTGTGTTCGAGACACTCGGTTTCATTTTTTAATGAGGTTGACACAGGAACAAACTATCCTCGATGAACCTTGTTTCATTTTTTAACGAGGTTGAGACAATATCAAACTATCCTCGACACATCCGGTTTCATTTTTTAATGAGGTTGACACAGGAACAAACTATTCTCGTGGTTGGTTAGGAATCAAAAGACGATTGTATAGCCTGATATGAAATTTTAAAGGGACTCAAAGGCATCGCGCCATCAAATGAATCCACCTCAGGATCGGAAGGTACGATCCAAGGATCAAAGCAACAGTATTTAATGAAATCATATGAATATTCGCAATAGAAGGTGATATGTTAGGAGGAGGGAAGGAAAAAGTTCCCAGTAAACCATAATCTTCAATCAAACCTATGCCAACATCCTTGTAAGGGATAGTTGTTTTACCGACGTGCTAAATACTATCTGTAGAGGCTGGGTTAGATGAGAAATAAGTTAGCTGGTCTATTATAACGATCTTTCCATTAGGAGGAAACTTGATAAGCTGAAAGACAGATGAAACAATAGCAGTCATAGCATAAGACCAATTGCGACCCAGAAGAAAGTTGTAATCTAGAGGGGCATCAACCACTTCCACATCTATATTTATGGTTTTGCCTTCAACCCCTATAGGTAAATCCTGCAAAACACCAAAAGGATGGAACCCTTGGCCATCAAAAGCCTTTAGAATTCTCGGAGACTAGTTAAGTGTGGGAGAACCAAGCAATCTCCAGCACTGGATTGACATAATACATGTAGAAGCCCCTTCATTAATCACAGTCTGAAAGCAAGGTCTATTTTTGACTAAAACTGGAATCTAGAAAGCCATTTGATGAGGTAGGCGGGGTGTATTATTCTCTAAATCAAATATTATTAGGTTCGAATCCTAAATAGCAACAACTCCTATAGCACACAATAGTAATTTACATTGTGTTGGGCATGATTGCAACACTTCCAAAGCCGACATTGCTGAAGGGGAAATAGCTAAGTCTTCAACAATGTTATATTTCTGAGCAACTCTCACATGTGGATTGAAAGCTGATTTCCAAATATACCTTTAGCAGGCGGTTTGATTACTAAGTCAGGGTTGGGTTTCTCGATCTGAAGTGGATCAAAACTAGGAGGAGGTGTAGTTGATGTGTTTGAATTAGAAGATTCTGCTTCTTTACCATCAACAAGATTTTTACTACCATAATATTGTGATCGTGTCATAATCCTGACATGAGACATCATCATAATGGGTTCTTCTGAGGTAATCGAGGAAGAAGCAACCATCTTACTATCTTGAGTAGGAAAAAGATCCTTCAAGACAACAGGCATTTGAGAAACTTTAACGATTTTCAAAACCTCTGCTCGATGTGGGCAGTCTTTGGTAAAATGATCCTCGTCGCAAATGAAACAAGGATAGCAAGGTTTACGCTTTTCTTCAGTAGATTCACTTTTATCTGTTTTTTCTTTTGAATTTTGTTTGCTTTTCTTCTTCCCTTTCTTTTTACTACCGGATTTTGATTTGGTCATAGATGATTCTACGACATGAATGTTAGCAGAAATTTTAGCGGAAGAATCTCTTGTCGGGGAATCAGGTAAAGTTATTATAGGAGAGGAATTCTTTGAAGATTTCTTCTTACTTTTAGTACTAACTGAACCAATCATACCATCAGTGGCATGAGACCTTGAAGGAGTTGCAGTTATTTGATCATGTTTTGGAAGATCAGGGATTTTTTCATGTAAAGTACCTTGCCGCATATAGACGAGGTTAAGGTACTGAGCCTAAGAAATGACTTGCTCTTCAGTGACAACTCCTCCCTTAGCTACATCTTTAATGATTTTGGGTAACAATGATTTAATGAACCATTCCGCTAAAATTTGAGCCAAAATGAAAACTTTCACTAAATGCCTTCTATGTCGCCATTCATGAAGATGATCAGAAATATATGTGGATGTGGATTGTTTTAGTGAAGTTAACAATTTTGTGCCATTGTCGTATAGGACAGGCAACTGAAAATGAGTTAAGAAAGAAGTGGCTAACTGATTGAAATTATAAAAAGAGGCTCGTGGTAACTCAATGTACCATTTGGCGGCAAGACCAATAAGAGGTCATTGAAAAAGACGCAGTCGAATTGAATCATCAATGGTTGAATTAGATGCACACTAGAGGTGATAAGTGATAACATGATTTGATGGATCCTCTCCTAACTTACCCTCGCATTTCGGGATATCACTAGGCAACTTACTAGGCATTGGCAGCCAATACAAAAGATAGTAAATTGGATAGTTCGTAAGGCACAAAAAATCAGGTAAATCCAAAGTTGCAATAAATGGTAACTAACGGTTAGGGTTGCGAAAACCTTGAGTAACGAGACTAGCTCCAGGAGGAGGATATCCAAGATAACCTAGAATTGGATTTGCATTAGGGATGTTATAACCTCCCGGGAAATCGGGATTAAGCAAACCAAACTGGGGTTGTTGAGGTTGTTGATAAGTATAGCCAAGATACGGTTGATACTGATAAACTGGGTTTTATACAGTAGGACCAAATTAATACTATCCCTGGTACGTTTGATAAGTGAATTGCAGTTGACTTGTGCCAATCGTACTTGGACCAGCTTGTCCTATGGGCATCTGGACCGATGTTTGAACTATAGGTCCTAACTGTGGCACAGAGACTTGAGGAGTTTGAACTGATGTAGGAACAGTAGAAACTGGAGCTACAGATACTCTAGAAATAGGTGTGGTAGGTTGAACAAAAGTTGTAGTAGTTGCAACAGTAGTTTGAGGCGGAGTCTGAGGTGAGCTAGGCCCAGGCTGCTGAACTAAACCAACTGCAGGGGTTTGAACAATAGGTTGGACAGGCTGCTAGGTTGGACCAGAAACCAAGGTTGTCCAGGTTGATTAGATAATTGCACATTAGGTTGCATAGTCTGTTGAGTTTAAGACGAATCCCACACCATATTCATTCCAGGGTATGGACCCATAAAAGGTTGTGCATATGGAGGACCATAACCTGGTTGAACGAAGGGCTGAAAATTAAGTGGTACATTTCCAGTTCCTTGTAAAAATGATTGACCAGAAGGTGGTTGGAAACCTTGAGTTGGGTATTGACCTTGAGGTTGATAACCCTGAGGCACATACTGAAATTGGGGTTGACCTTAAGGTATGTACTGAAACTGGGGTTGTTGAGGTATGTATTGAGTCTGGGGTTGACCTTAAGGTATGTACTGTCCTTGAGGTTGCCCCCCAGGTGGTAATTGAATACCTTGAGGTTGCTCCTCAGGCGATAACTGACTACTTTGCGGTTTCCCCCCTGGCAGTAACTGACTACCTTGGGGTTACCCCCCAAGCGGTAACTGACTACCTTGGGTTTGCCCCCCAAGAGGTAACTCACTACCTTGAGGTTGAGGATTTGGAATACTACTAGACATCATAAGAATTTCTTCTACATTCAATGCCTGAGTTCCATTACTACCAGTCGATAACTCATGTTTAGTTGGTTGAGTAGATGCTCTTGAAAAGGTACCAGTGAGTGACTGGTACCCTGAAGGAACAGAAGGACCGACATATAAAAATGTTTCCGGTGATTGGGAAAACATAGATGACTGTCTCAACATTATCGATGAAGGATAATAACCTCTTGGTGTAGGATGAAAATAATCACACACAAACAAAGAAAATTTCAATAAAAGCACCTAATGTCTCTAAAGAAACTAACAGTTGAATCACACGCCTAAAAATCTAAGAGTTCAAACCACACACAAATAGTAACTTCCCGTACTAAAAACACTAGTTGGTGATGAAATCCAACCTTAATAGAAGTTTAATATAGAAAGGGCGGTTGGAAAAGTTACCCCGACAACCTACTTAATGAAACAGACTGGCACAAGTTTCCTCACAAAACCATCTCGAGTGAAGAGAACCCCCCAGAGAGTCCAAGTGAGTCTAGTTGATGTTTGCTCTAGGTCTAGTGAGATCCTTCCTTCACCGTCACCTTAGGAAATAATCTTAAGTTTATGTACACTAAGGTTACCAGCAACAACAAATACAATTGGGGGAATAGTTTACAATCTGATCTACGCACAAGGGCAGAGTAACAAAGCTTAATTCCCTTGAAGGCTCCTCGACATGGGAAATCTGAGGTTTACCAACAAGTGACCCCAGGCTCCTCTACAATGGTTAATCCGAGGTTTACCATTTATAATATGCACAAATCTTCTATCTTTCCCAATGAAACAGAATTGATTGTCTCAAAGGTTTGAACATGATCTCGTGATTGAATCCTTTAAGAGAAGCTTCCCAGAATGTATCAATTACAATTGGATTTATTTCCTACTGCAATATGTATCTACTTGTTTGTTTTAACTATCTTGGAGAGTTAATTACTCCCTAATCCAAGATACTAGCCTAAGCTATATTGGTGATAAGAGCCCTAGAAATAGAAAAGATTACTAGATCAATTTTAATTAAGCGTTGCTTTTATGGGTTGTTCTTTAATTCAATAGGTATGGAAATGAAACTTTGATGGTGTGAAGACTTGACTCCAAAAACACTAAAAAAATGCACCTAAAATGATAAGCAATTCGTTTTTCTTTCAATGAAATTCTAGCTAAAAGAAAGAGTTCGAAAATGCAATTCTTTAAAAAACAATTCTTTCTTTCAACATGGAAATGGAAAGAAAATATTTTTGTCTTTTTCAATAAGAACTCAAAATGAGACTAATAATTAATGCTCACAATATTTCCCTTTCCCTTTTCAAAACTCGAAACTACAAAAAACAGTTTGCTTCAAAAGAGATCTCCAAGTTCTAGAAAAACACTCAAAACTACAAAAACTAATTTTGAGATCTAAAAACTTTTAAAAATCTAATTAAATAAAAGCTTCAATTCTTTTTGAGGACGTTTTACTTAGTTGTTCAGTAAACTAAGAATTCATTTGTTCAGAATAACAAATCAATCAAAAAACATCCAGATATCTTTTCTTTTGTAAAAATGAAATTCAAAACTTATAGCAAAGTTTGTTCAAAGATTTGCAAAGAGAAAACTAAATCTATTTCTCACAAAGGATAGATTTCACAACCAAGTCAAACTCATCAAGAAGATGAAAAGACACCAGGGTAATCTAAGGTTTCTCAAGCTTCTAATCTTTGAGTCACTACAGAGACCAACTGAAAACCACTCGAGGCATGCAAAACTTCTAGAAAATCATCTAAAACAAAAATACCATTAGAATTGACTCACAAGAGATTTTTGATAGGAAGAATACAGATCTGGGTAGACACTAAAAATCCTAAATGAAACCTAAACTTAACTGGAAGAAGATATTTTAGGTTTTTCAAAAAATTTTACAGGGTCCACGGGCTCCAAAAGAAATAGGTGCGGTCTTTCTCTGTTTACTAAAGGAAATGTGCGGAGATGCCTGCACTGTCTATATAGATAAAGTGCAGCCCTTGAAAATGTTGAAAAAAAAACAGAAAACAATCCAGATTCTAAAAACTACCCAAGCCAGTATATATCAATTAAAAACCAGAAACGAAGACAATTTTCTCAAGTCAAAACAAAGGAAAACAAAAAAAAACCAAATTCAGCTCCCCAGTGGAGTCGCCAATTTGTTGGCCAAATAAATCGATCTTGCGGACAAGACTGATCTCCCTAGTATCAGAAGATAGTCTAGCAAAAAACAGACAAACAAATCTATCTTTCTCTAGACATACGCGATTTATAAATAAATACTATAAAGGTGTTAAGACCCTACCTTAGATCCAATGCTTGTTTGTAGTATGTAGAAATTTCCTGAATAATATGACACTTATTCATAGAGATTATCCCGATTATATGCTAATTACAGAATACATGCATATTACATAACCTCCTCTACGTTGATCATCAATTTGCAGTATTAAGAAACATTCACATGTGCACATTGAAGCATCAATCACACATATCAACACAGTATGTACTCGGGGAAAGCATAAAGCTGAAAACCCCCAACTATCTGTATATTATATTGATTGAGAACATGTAACAATACATAGTACAATACTCCTCGCAAGTACTCAGTACTATCTCCACCTGTTACACACAAACTAGCTCAGATCTGAATCAATCACTGGCTCAAATCTCCTCCGCTGCTTGCTTGCCTCCACTGCACAATCCTGCATGAGAATACAACAAGAATGATCTTCCAAACTCATATTTCCCTTGTGTAACACTACGCAATCCTCATTGGCAACTCAATCCCACTGATTGTGCAAATCACATGCACAACTATAGTCACAACTGACAACTGTCTTGCCCTTTCACTCATCTCTAAGACTTGTCTCCACTAAACTGTCCATGCACTGAGTTAACTGATGTATTCTTCAATTTCTTTATGATTTAATAATTAGTGAATTAATTAATAACTAATTCACACCACTCATCACTTAGTCTATTGATCAATTAGACTAAATACAACTAGTTCAACTAAGTCAACTGAACACCACTCATCAACTCCTCAATAACTCCACAGGAAACTCAACACTTGAGGTTCTAACTAAGTTGCTTCATGCAATAACTCAAGTACCATAGAACCATGTATTTCCTTCTGGAAGCTGATGTGCCACATCCGTAGGTTAACTAAAGTGCTCAAGAGAATAAGATAATGTTTATAGTCCAAATATTATTAAGAGCTAATAATATTCGACTGTTCTATTTCAGCTAGCAGTCTAAAAAATACCTCCGCCATAGTCTAAAATAGATGGTCCATCTATTTACCAACTTGACAATCATCCACAAATAGCATCCTGCAAGTCATGACCATGATCATATGTCAAAAATAGACATAGTCTAAAAAATGACTTTGGCCAAAAAATAGCCGCGGCCCACTTAGTGAAGGCGACTTCTTTTCACTAAGCTCCATCATCTTGTTGCATTTTCAACACTCCCTCTCAACAAGAAATGTATTATCTGCAACCCCTATCCTGTCTTTGTGGTATTCGAATTTGCTCCTGGTGAGCGCCTTTGTCAAGATATCAGTATCCTGATCCTCCGTGGGAATATATGAAAGTAACATGATTCTCTGTTGCACACAATCTCTGATATGATGATACCTAATGTCGTCCATTGAGCTCTCTACCCAATCTACATCCATGAAGCCACATAGCTTCACCTCATCCTCCTGTCTTGGGACAATATCCCATGCACTGTTTCTGACAATCGAATCATACTCTTCCACCATGGCATCTACCCATGCGGGATCCTCCACAGCTTCCTCGAAAGAGGATGGCTCTGTCACGACACATTTGCTCAAAAGAGCCATGTATCCAATGTACCAATCAGGTGACTGTCTCTGTCTGCATTCTGCTGTAGGTGGTCCTACAACCTTCTCTGCATCTTGAGCCAGTCCCTCAGCTTTTGTAGTGCTCTTTTGCCGTCTGATGGTTGGCGCTGCATGAGTGGTCTCTTCCACTCCATGAACTTCATCTTGTGGCTGATCCACATCCTGAAGCTAATCCTTAGGAACTAATAGCTCCTCATCTACATGCAAGTGTGGCTCCCTCTCAAGCGAACACTTCATGGCTTTCTCCTCCTGAAATTTTATATCCCGTCGCACAACAGTATTGTGACTGTCTGGCAAATACACACAATAGTTGTGGGGCGTATCAGTGTACCCCACAAATATCCTGACCTCTACAGTCGACTCCAGCTTCTTCCTGATGTCCTTCGTCACATGCATGTAAACAGGAGAACCAAAAATCCTCAAATGGGAAATATCAGGCCTCTTACAAGAATAAGCCTCCTCGGGTGTACTCATGCCAAGTATCTTGTGAGGAAAACTGTTTTACACATATATTGCAGTATTGCATGCCTCCACCCATAAGTGAAGGGGTAGGCCCTGATCATGCAACATCACCCGTGCAGCACCCATGATCGTTCTGTTCTTCCGCTCAGCAACCCCATTCTGTTGTGGGTTATGGGGAGCTATGAGCTCTGTTCGAATCCCTTCTGCGCTTCAGAAATCCTTGAACTCGCCAGAGATGAATTCACCACCATTGTCACTCTTAAGAGCCTTCACCTTCTTCCTTGATTCCTTCTCGACCAGTGCTTTAACTCACAGAACTTTGAGTATGTCTCGCTCTTCTTCTGCATGAAGAAGATCCAGCACTTTCGAGAGAAATCATCAACAAATATCTCATTCAGATCAGAAAAAAAATCTCGATCTCCTATCATGTGAAAAGATGCATCACTGTCCAAGAACCATACTGATCCCATCACAGTTGATACCAAGCATGTGATCAGCAAAAAATCCAGCTCAAACTGTGAGGCTAAGGCCTCTCCCGCTGCAGATCCAACAACTTGCTTATTTTTCTTCTTCTGCGAACAATTTGTGGCATAGTGTCCATGCTGGTGACAATGAAAGCACTTCACCTTGGACATGTCCTGCTTCTTGCCTTTCACACCAGAATGAGAAGCTTTCTCGTTCTTCCCCTTCTTTGCTTTGGCAGCCAAAGCGCATTTTTCATCATCAGATTCCTTTGATGAAGATCCGTCCCTGGTTTTCTGCCTGATCTCATCTTACACAAGATCTGACCAAAGTCTCTCCCATCCTGGCAATTTCTCCCGACCATTGATAGAGCCCTGATAGGAATGCCAACACTTCAGAAGACCAAGGAGAGCCAAGCTCACCAAGTCCTCATCATAGACAGTCACTCCCACACTTCCCAGCTCATCCCGACATTGGGTGAACTTCGTGAGATACCTGGTCATACTGTCTCCATTCTCACACTTAATGTTTCTGAGTTTATCCTTGAGCACCAACTTCCTCTGGTCGCTCTTGCTTTGGAATAGATCTATCAATGCTTTCCACATCAAGAATGGAGAAGCCTTTTCATGGAGGCTGGACACAATGTGATCCCTCATGCCCTCCAACAGAATCCTTCGACACTTTGATGTCTTCTTTTGCCAATCCCCAACTTGAGTAGCATCAGTAGGTTTTGGGACATCCGCATCTATGAACTCCTTCAACCCATTATCATCTAACACCACCTCCATCCTGTCCTTCCATGTAATATAGTTCGAGCTGCCTTCAAGGGCATACTGCAATTGCAATCCATCGAAAGACATTTCAACTTTGACACCAAGAAAACACTGCTGCAAATTCGAATTCCACCAGATCAAAACTCAACCGCTTCCGATCTAAAATTCGTGAGAACGAAGTATTTCTTGTACAGAGATCAACTGTATGGGCATTCACCGGATATATCACCTTCCAAAAGAATGATGAATCCAGAGGCTACCAGGCCCGATTACGGACTCTGCCTGAAGAAATAAAACATAGTCACTTTCTAAATAATAGATCTGATGATCAATCCTCGCTTTGATATCCTGTAGAAATATCTTCTACAAATCAACCAGCTCTGATATCGTGTAGAAATTTCCTGAATAATATGACACTTATTCACAGAGATTATCCCGATTATACACTAATTGCGGAATACATGCATAATACATCTTGTTGCATTTTCAACATAGTAGTCATCCTTCAATCGTTCGAAAGAATTTCCTTTGAGGACTTGCAATCACAAACAAGCAAACATTAAATAGCACCTGCATAGTAAATATCATAAATCATGTCTATTATGGTGATAAAAGAATCCATAAAATAAACCATGAATCAACAGCTTATTGAGAAAAACAAATTTATTTGTATTAACTTTGAAGTAGAAGAACCTTACAACCTTTTCATCCTTGATGTTGAACAAACTATTCCTGGGGTCCTAAATAGGAATTTCCTTTACTTTGACAAGCCTTGCACTCTTCCAAATGAGATCTTAGAGGTATGTAATCTCTCCTCATAAAAACTCAACTAAAGAAGACTAAGTTCCAATAGCATTTCACCTCAAAAATATTCAGCTTCTAACCTCCCCAGTAACCAACCCAATGCTTTACTTTATAGTGCAGAGCAAGAGGTTACAGGTCCACCTATGAAGGGATAGAATCCTCCTTCAAAGGGATAGGCTCCTCACATCAAGGGGTTAGCTCCTTAAGGTATGGGATGCATGAACCTTAAGAGAGCGAACTTGCCACCTCAAGATTCCTTCCAGAAGCTTCTATAAATGACTGAATGTGAGTTTTATAGAATATACTCACACCTTTTAACTTTTGCAGGGGTCCGCACCCATAACATAGAGATAGAGTGGTCAGGTGCGTAGGAGACATGACCATTAGGTGTGGGACCACAGGTAATGCAAATAGAAAGTGCGAAACCATAGTTTTACAGACTTTTGATGGCTTTATCTTATCTTTAAAGCATGATATGAGGAACTGAGGCTTAAGACTTGCAAAGGAGGAAAGTATGAGTGGTAATGGGCTAACCAATATTGCAGAATGTCAAGGTGACAATTTTTAGTGCAACAATCCTAGTAGCTTACCTTCTTCCATGGCGAACAAGCTCTTCTTTCGGTTAAGTGAGATGTCAAATTTTCTGCATTTCTGAAAATCAATCCTTAAGTGATAGAACTGATCTTCATCATATTTTGAAAACACTATTAGATCATCTAGATAGTTAACCAGAAATACATCTTTCTCATTTGTAAATGTTATGTCCATAGCCTGTTGAAAGGTAGCTCCTGCATTCTTCAACCCAAAAAGCATCTTGGCATACATGAATGTAACCCATTGTGTTGTGAAGGTTGTCTTGAGCTGATCATCCTTGTGTACCAGGATTTGATTGTATCCAAAATATCCATCTAGCAGTGACATCCTAGAGGATCCAACCACCCTCTGTAGTACGTGATCCATCTTAGGGAGGGGATAGTTGTCTTTCAAGGACACCTTATTGAGATTTCTGAAATCAATACATAGACAAATTTCCCTAGTCTTATTTCTCACAGGTACTAGATTATACATCCATTCGGAGAACAAAATGGGAACTATTATTCCATACTTATAAAGTCTATTTACCTCTTTTCCAATTGGTGGTAGAAGCTTGGGATTAATTCCTCTCAATTTTTGGCGAAATGGCTTCTGATATCTAGCTCCTTCTTATGTTTTCTCCTGCATTCCCATAGCCTAGACCTACTTGTGGCTCCAAACACTAAGTTCAACAAATCCTTAAAAAATCAAATTTTCACAAAAAAACAATAAAATACACATATCTAGCTTAAAATTCATTTTCTTGAAAGTCATATTACTAATAAGAGACTTAGAAAGATCCCTCTCATGCTTAGTAGGGCTAGCTACTGAGCTGAAGTGGTTTGAGGTTACCCTTGTCGATTTCCTTTTCAGCCTAGGAGATTGTAAGGACTAATAGATGGGAAGGGAAATGTGAACAAGCCTAGTAATGATACTAGAGAGGGAAAAAGGAATCGAAAAAGAAAGTGAAATTTCCATGCAAGTTATGTAATGGGGATCATCTTACCCACATTTTCCCTAAGATTCAGTATTCTCAGCCCTTGTTAGCTCATCAAGGTTCTTCAAGTTCTTGGTGTGTTCTAACTAACCGTTTTCCCCAAGGGCATCAAATGCTTGTTGGTGCTAATGCTAGTATTGGAACCCCCACAGGGGAAAACCAGGATGGGGAATCCACATCGAATGTATATATGGTGATATCTCATGTTGATGTGTCTACAAGGTCACATGATTATGATGAGTCAAAACCTTCTAAGGCTAAGGTTTCTTCTGATATCCCAGAGCCAATCCATATCGAGAGGCCCACAGTTGAGTCTATAGATTGGATGTCGAAAGTCGCTACAAAACATTTGACTGCCAACCCCAACGCTAGGGCTACTCATCACTATTCTATTGTTTAATATCTGGCTCAGGGCCCCTATGCGATGTTAATGTTAGAGGTACTCCAATCATGTCCTACACAAAGGAGTACATTTATCACTGCAATCAAAGTAGTAGATCCAAATAACTCTCTCGTTGTTACATTTGATATGTTAAGTGTTAAGAAGAGACTCCCTTATCACATAGCTTTCCAAATTAAATCTACGTATCAAGATAAGACTATCTTTTGAACCATAGTTAATGAAGGGGCTTCCATGTGCATCATGTCAATGCCATGTTGGAAGGCTATCAGGTCCCCAGAATTTTTTCCTTCCCATACTCTCCTTACTTCATTCGATGGCCATTCTCATAGGCCTCATGGAATTCTTCCAGCCTTTCTCCTATGTGTTGGGGGCAAGGTTTTCAATTTCGAGGTAGAGATAGTTGATGCCAACCTTGATTATAATCTTTAATTGGGTCAAAATTGGGTTTACACAATGGATTCCATTGTTTCATCGTTGTTTCACATCCTATGCTTTTGTCATGAAGGGAGAATTGTTACAATTGATCAATTAAATTATTCTCCTAACAATCCCAATGCATCCTTTGACTCTACCATCCCCTTGGTGAAGAATACCAAACAACCTGTCCATAATTTAGGAGTTGGAATGTGTTCCTTGTTGATGGGTACTTTTGATCTTCTTCCTCTTATCGCTCATATTAATTCCATTTTGTCCTCTAGCATCACCCCTTGAAAAGGTTCATTTAGAACTCATTATTTTTCTAATCCTTGGCCCTTACCTCCCCACCTACTGCCACATTAGAAGATGGGAAAGTATGTGGAATGGCATATCATATATCTGTAGTGGGTATCACATACCAATCTATTATGAATTCTATAGATTCTAACCCTATTTCTCCCCCATCAGAGGATTTGGATGGTGATGTGGTTCCGGTTTGCACTGTTGAATCTACTTTAGCTATGGATTGCTTTGACATTGTTTTACCATCTTAAGAGGAAATTTTAGAAGCAATGAATGGTGCGAAAAGATGTTGGGATGATTTGCATCATCAATCATATTTTCTCACTGATTTGCATGAAGTTGAATCAAATTTGTCTGATCCTTCTTCAACTAGAAGTGTTCATAAAATTCTAAATCCTTTAGCCCTATCATAGATTTTTGTTGAAGGTAATATGTCTAATATCTCAAAAACTATTCCGATGAACATTTCTAGGAATCCTAATATCATCGAAAATATCTTCATTGAAGTTGAAAGTTCACCTGAAGAAATCAATATTTATACTGACCTCTTTAAGGAGTTTTGAGATGTGTTTTCTTGGTGTTATGAAGAAATTCCTGGAATCGATCCATAGATAGTTCAACATGAGATCAAGACATATGGAAAAACTAAGAATATACAACAAAATCTTCAACCGGTAAATCCTAGTAAAGATGCAGCTATTAAAGTTGAGGTTGAAAAGCTACTTAAGGTGAGTTTCATATACCCTATTCCTCTAATTGAATGGGTCTCGAATCCAGTTCCTATTGATGAAAAGAAAGGAACAATGTGGGTATGCATCGACTTTAGGGATTTTAATAAATATTGTCCTAAAGATAATTTCCTCACTCCATTTATCAATCATATCATTAATGAGTGTGTTGAAAATGAGGTGTTTTCCTTCATTGATGGTTTCTCAAGATATAATCAAATAACTATCCACCCTGAAGATCAACACAAGACAAAATTTGTTTTCCCCTGGGGTACATTTTCGTACAAGAAGATGCCTTTTGGCCTAAAAAAAGCTAGAGCCATTTTTCAGTGGGCCATGTCTTATTCTTTCCACGACATCAAGCACATAATAGAGTCATATTTGGATGACCTAGATGCTTATTCTCAAAAGCGAATGGATCATCCAAAACACCTTTATTTGATTTTTGAAATCTATCGTCGCTATAAGATATGATTGAACTCTAATAAATGTGTTTTCATTGTCACATTTGGTAGGTTATTGGGATTCATTGTGTCCAATGAAGGGATTCGTGTTGATCCCTTCAAGGTTGAGGAAATAATTTAGTTGCCTCCCTTGTCGATTATTTTTCAACTTTAGGGTCTTCAAGGAAAAGCCAATTTCTTAAGGATATTTATCATAAATTATGCCAAGATTACGAAAGGGTTTATGCAATTAATAAAGAAAGGAGTTCCATTTTTTGCGACGATTTCGCTCAATTCTCCTTCAATGTTTTGAAAAAGGCATTAACCTCTACTCCTCTTTTGAGTCCACCCAATTATATAAGAGATTTACTCTTGTATCTCGCCGCAGAAAAATCAAGCATTAGTATGGTTCTGGTTCAAAAAGGTGATGCTCTTATAGATCATATGATTTATTATTTGAGTTGAAGCTTAGTCGGTCCTAATCTTAGGTGTTCTCATATAGAGAAATTGTCTTTGGAAGCAGTTCATATTGTCTAGTGGCTCCATAATTATATTCTAATTAGAAAAACTTTTGTATTGGATGATGTCAACCCATTTCAATTTGTCCTCATTAGGGGAGAGATTGGGGGCAAGTATAATAAATGGATTTTCATCTTATAGGAATTCGATCTCGAATTTATGTCATTCAAGTGTTATCACTCAGGGAAAACCCTGACTATGGGGAAAAACCCTAAGGTAACCTCATAACCTCTTTCAAGTTGAAGCTGGCTCTTCAACCCAGAGAGAGATCTCTCCATAAAACTCAACTACCCTGTGGTCACTGTAGTAGAACGTTTTCTGCAATTGAGTTTATGTGGCCAAATTTAAGATCTAGGAATGAATTGGTTGGGTGATCTTCTAAACTATTGGGTATGGAGTCCAACTATTAAACAAATGATATCACAAGTCCAATGAGCAAGTTGTACAAAGCGTGAAAGTCACAAGTCCTTTGACTGTTTGAGAGATTTAGAAGAAAGGAGGATTGGAAGAAAACAAAGTTTATATATGACTAGAATAAAAAATATTAATGACTGATAATTTAAGAGAGGATCATTAATGAAATCCAATATCATAAACTAACATTCTCAAACATTGAAGAAAACAATTATATAACAAAGAAAATACTGACAGGGAGAAGTAACACATGAATTTCCTACTAACTTCTCATTAAACAGTGTGAATACATTCAAGATTGCTCAAATATATTTGGACTACAAGTGTTTTTCCAATAAAAGCCAACCTCATTTCAATATTCATAAATTGTTTATATAGTGCTTTACATAGCAATATGCAAAATAATAGTCATCACAAAATTACTAAAATTTAGATATTTTAAATATCGTTCAAGTTCATGTACGCAAAGATAAACGAAAAAAATATTTTGTATTTCCTAGGAAAACTATAGGAAAATATATTTGTATTTAGGAAAAATGAAATATATGTCAATTTCCTCCCTTGAAAGTAGAACAAGTCTATAAACTGTAGTTTAGCATTTCTGTTATCATAAAAAGTCCCTCTGCAACAATCCATCAAAATTGCTCCTTTATTTTTCTCGTTCTTCTTCAATTATGTTGGAAAATATTTAGCCTTCCAATCTAGAAATTGGTTTATTAATGTCGATCCTCTGCCTTGGAATATCAAGTGGTTGTAGTTGTTTTTGCACAAACTTGTTGACTATCCATTCAAACTAAAACCCTTCTTTTCCTTCGATTCAATATCTTTTGACTCATACGCATTTAATTCTCTGTATGGTATTATCAGAGAAGTATTTTCCTTATCATTTCACCAATACTCCTCAGTCCCTTGTGCTTTTATCCTTTGGCCTTTCTCTTTTTATATAGCCGGGCCAATGACTATCAGGTTAATGCCATATCAAAATCCCTTTATAATGTAACTTAACACGAATAGTGATTTTGTCCTAGCTCCTTCTCCTTTATCCTTTCTCACATTTTTTCACCATAATACCAAGGGTTGTGACCTACCACCTAGCCTTGAGGCGCTAGGTAATTTTGTTTGTTGTCAAGGGATATTTTCCTTTGATAAAAGATTTAGCACCTGAGGTTCTTTAAACTCTTATGACCATGTTCCAACCTTAATATCAGGGCCCCTCTCATTGAAACTTTCCAATCAGAAGATTTACTTTGGAGGTGTGATATTAGTCAACCTCCAATACACAACCTCTGATATGACGTCATCAGTCCACGTGGCACCTCGCGAGTGGTGACACATGTCACCCATATTTACCCATTTAAGACCCCTTAAAATTCGAAAACTACCTGCCACGTGTCTTTCCATACTGCCATGTCATGCTAACGTCAAATTCTATGTAGCTTTATCGGAACCAATCATATTCCGCCAAGTGTCCCGCTAGAGGAGAGAGAAAAGGGGTTGTCCTCCTTTGGTTTTGTGATGACATTCTTTGTTAACCTTTCTTGGAATTCCCTGGTGATTTTAACACTATTGGCATTCCCTAGCACTTTTGACACTATCAGCACAACCCTTGCGCTTTTAACACTATCGGCATTCGCATATCGCAACTTTTGAAGGTTGTTACTTTATTTGACTTATCAATGCGCCGATCTCCAATTCATTGATCATCGATGTGCCCTGGACATCCGATGTGTTGGTTCTTTGATGTTGCGATGCACCATTATGCCTTGGACCTTCCAATATGTGATCGTTGATTTGCTCTGGACCTCCAATATTCCTTCCTTTCAAAGGCTTCAAATCCTTAAACTTCAACAGACCATATCTTTTGATCCATGAATCCATTTTTGGACTTCCACAGATCATTGGAAATATTGTTCAAAGTACTTTCCAAAGGAGAGTGTCCTATGTAGACTTTGATTCCTTATGCTGCTTAGAAAATGACTACAAAATTCTCTCCTTATTTACTCATATTTCCAAAAAATGTTGACAACCTTGCTTTCAAGAAAATTTCCCTATTTATTACAATTTTAAATACTGACACTACAACTATTAGTATTTTACAAAAAAGATTTAAAAATAATAAATGTTTATTGTGACAACAACTAGCTCCATGGGGATTTTGTTGATTAATGATGGCAACAAGAACATTCCAAAGACCAGTTGCCTCATCCATTATAAAATTTGCCTAAAAGCAAAACAAGCTGAGAAATAAAACTTCATCTTTTTAAGAGATGATTTTACAGACTCTAAACTTGAAAGTAGAAAATATAATTGTTTCTATAAAACTTCTTATTTTTCTGATGAATATCATCAAAACCTTAGGGTCTTCGCTTTGGTCTTCAAGTCCTTTAGAAAATTCATCCACACACTACTGCACACTCCAAATTGAAAATGGAAATTGAAGAACTCACTGTTGAAAACCCACACTTATTACATGTGATTTACTACTCTAACCTACTAAAAGTATGTGCCTAATTAGGTGAAATCAAAAACCCAATGCAACCATGTAAGTAAATGGTTACTTAACTGATTTCTGCTCACATTTTCTTTAAGCAAAAAGAAAACTTTAAGAAATGGAAACTCAAACTTGAATTTGAATTCAATCCCTCTGTTGGTGAACCAAAAAAACTCTAGCATCATTGACGATTTTAGCAAACTAGCGACAGGTTCTTGGAAAACATGAAAACCACATATTGTATGATGATCTAATTGTTCCTTTTGCTTCAACTGTGAAGTGTCAAGCTCATGATTAAATTCATAATATTTTCCATCCTCAAACCTAAGGGGTGGAAATATAACTCGTTGCTTCTGCTGAAATGAAACTTCAAAAGAAAGATCCTAAAATGGAAAAATCTAGGATAAATTCCGACTTTCTAAAGCTTCAGTCCTAATTTCAATTTCAATGGTCAACTCTTTTAAAAAATAAATTTTATCTTTCAAGCTACGTTTTCATGACTATAAATAAGAATACAAAAATGAAGAAATTTTTTCATCCATTTCATCATTAGTGTACATATCATTCAATTATTTAAAACCTTGAATGGAAACATGGTCTACTATAGATTCTTCTTTCTCCATCCATGTTTCCAAGAAGATAACCCAAAAGCTTGTTATGGATGTTATGGACTTTGTAGACAAGCATTCAATCTAATTTTTTCATTTCCCCTTGAATGAGTCATAAAATAACCTTATGTATACATCTTCACACTTGACTTTAATAATATCAATAAAGTCATGAAAATTTGCAATATGTTTCAAAGTCAGGCTCAAATAATCAGCACTAAATTTTGGTCCATTTCTTAGAAAATATTCATCTTTGGGTAGATGATTACGAAAGCCATGAATAACTATAAAATGTAAACTTGCATATCTTGAAACAATAGTAGGAGCGTATGAATTCTTCATTGGCCCAGTAAAATAACCATTGAATCATCTGAGCTATGAATCCTTCTGACAGTGGAGTCAACATGGAAGCTTCTAACTCTAGATTCTTGAAAACAGAGTCACTAGGTGAATGATGCACAACCTTTTTGTGTATTTCCTATGTTCACCATCAGAGAGAAGATCTAAATGGGAGGTGTTGATGTTGTACTAGGAGTCCAATGGCTACAATCCCTGGGTATAATAGCTTTTAATTTTCAAGAACTTTTCATGAAAGTTTCTACGAAAGGAAAGGAAGTTGAATTAAGGGGTATTGCAGGGAAACCAGGAAAGGTAATAAGCTCTAATGGTATGACAAAGCTTCTAAAAAAGGATTAAAGAGGTGTAATTTCACAATTATGCTCGCTAGATGTTTCCACATCAGAATCATCTATTTCTCCAGATCTCTAAAAAGTCCTGGACAATCATTCCAAGGTATTTGAGACTCCCAAAGGTCTCCCACCTATGCGTGATCATGATCATGCTATTCATCTGATTCCAAGAAGTGTTCCTCCAAACATCAGGCC